>JAVJIF010024256.1:0-63036 GCA_038442645.1 Agave tequilana
CCTTTGCGCGCACCAAACAATCCGACCGCAGGAAAGCACCCACCGCTATGGATCAGTTCTAATCACGGGTGGCCCCGCTTTGGGGGTGAAGATGGCGACGTGGCAGAATCTTGGAGATGCTGATTGGGTAGTTAATGACCGCTTTGGGGTGAAGATGGTGACGTGGCAGCGTCTTGGAGATGCTAATTGGGTAGTTAATGAGTCACGCGTCCGTGCTTGAGTACAGACACTTTGGTTAAAAAATTCATGGTGGATTTGCGTGCTGATTGGGTGGACTCGAAAGTGTCTCTAATTGCTATTTTTTCATGCTAGAATGGCGTGAGAAATGTTTCAAGGGCTCTGTTAGTTAGTTATCGTAATTGATCGTAATTTATAAATCATAATTGATAAAAAAAATTATAGTTGTAAATGAGTTACATACATATAAGTTTTACGATATTTGATTAGTAATATAAAATTATAAGTGGGAAAGTATATTGTGTTTTTACGGTGTTTGGTTGCCGTAAGGTGTAAGTCGTAAGTGAAAAAGTTGACCACGAAATTAACTATTTGGTAATTAAAAATTTTTTTTAATATTACAACTAAATACTAAATATGCTAAATATTAATAAAATTAATATTATATAAAAATAATACAAATTTGCATAACCACAGAATTAACTGTAAGTGAGTGAAATTGGGTTGTAAGTGAGTGGTAGTTGAGTTGCGTAAGTCTTTTACTAATTACAGTCCAAACAAACGTCGTAGTTGTAATTGGGTTTTAAGTCATTTACAAATTACGGTTTTTACGGCTTTTATGTCCAAACAAACAGCCCTTAAATAGAAAAGAGTCAAACAAAAAAAATGGAATAGATATGAAAATGAGAATTGAGAAAAAAATTAGATCACTCCGGGAGAAAAGTTAGAATAAGAACATCAACAGATTTAAGAGATGGATTTTCAAAGGAAGACGATCGATTTCCCAGTGGACTCAACACCATTATGTGAATATTATATGTCTATATTACAATGTAAATATAACTTGTCTAAAGTCACAAGTGTAATACCCCGTTCCCAGAATACGTACTTAATTGCGTATTCAGTTTTTCGATCATATTTTTTTTTTTTTCGATTTACTTCTTGTATTCGACCGATTTCAGTTTCAAATATTATTTTTCAATATATTAGATTTTCTATGATTTTCTGGAATTTTCTTGGATTAAAAGGAATTTCTTCAAAACCGGTGTCGACCAGTGTCGCTGATCGATTCCCGGATTTTTAATTTACAATCAGATTGGAATTTCTAGATGGGTCTTTAGACTTTATCTCTTAGAATCACATTTCTTACTTAAATACTTTTCTAAAGATTTTATGATTTTATGAAAATTCACCGGAGTCGGTAGATAATTGGTTCCGGGATTTTTAGTTTTAAAACTATAAAGTATTTCTTAAAACGGATTTCACTATGTTTCTTAATATAATATTCTTGATTTTTGGTAAATTTTACGAGTCGTTCCGAGACACTTGAATTTCGGACGATTTCGGTATTTTCCGAAATGTTTTCCGCATCCCCGACTTAAACCCGGAAATCAGTACTTTCAACAGTTTCATTTTGAGTCCAAGAGAAAATATCTTCTCTTTTATTTCTTTTCCTTTTTCCTTTTTCTTTAAATCCCTTCCTTCCTCCACAAGCCACATGATTTTCCAATTTTCCAAAATTCCAATTTTCCTCTCCACACAACTCCCACCTACCTCCACCATTAATGCCCCTCTTTCTCTCTCTCTCCCATGGCGGCCAAGTGGCCAAGAGAGGGACACTCATCCCCTCCTCCACTTTGCAAAAAGCCCCCTCTCATCTACATTAATTTCACCTCCTTCACAAAATCCAAATCATATATAAACAATTCCTTTACATTTCCATTTCCTTTTTCTTCACTTCATCAAAGAGATTGCCTTCACCAAATCCTCCTCCATCTCAACTTCAACCACCAACTTCCAAAGCACCACCAAGGTCATCTTCTCCATCTTCAACCTCAACTACTTTGGATTTGGGATCGTATCCGATATCGCCGTGGATCATCTTGGTGCTATCGTCGACCACGATCTTTTCAAGCTTCTCATAACCATTCCAAGTGAGTATTTTTACTCACCAAGACTCTTATAATTCTTAGTATGTCTATGCTTCCATATCTTATGCATTTGTGTCTTCAAAATCATATTTTTAACCACCAAGAACAACCATCAAATTCTGTTCTGTACGCTGTTTTCTGACCACGATTAGTCGACTAGACCTAACCATTAGTCGACTAATCTATCATGTCCTGTGAAACTAATTCTCAGAAACACAGTTTTAGTCGACTTAGCCTAATTATCAGTCGACTATAGATTACTAGTCGACTACCCCCTTTTACCCTAGTCGACTAATCTTTCCTGAACCAGAAACCCAACTTTCTGTATCTCAGTTTTAGCCGACTTAGAGTATCTGTTAGTCGACTTGAGACCCCTATTAGTCGACTACTCCCTTGACCCTAGTCGACTAACTTTCCTGAATCAGAAACCCAACTCTCTGGTGCACAGTTTTAGTCGACTATACCAGACTGTTAGTCGACCAACCCCTCTATTAGTCGACTACTCCCTTGACCCTAGTCGACTAACTTTGGCTGTTTGTCATAGTAAATTACTTTCTTATATTTGGATCTTATGCTTGGTTCATGTGTTTGTATATTGTACTTCATGTCTTATTACTGGATGACTATCACCTCTTATCATGCTATCTCTTTAAACCAAGGCATGATACACTTGACATTGTTTAATCATCACGGTTAAGGGAATGTAGTACCTGTATTCCAGTTATGTATTCCAGTTATGATCTTGCTCATTCCCTTAATCTGATAATTATGTTAATAAACTATAAAAAGGACAACTTGTATGGGGAATGGGAGGAAGTGATGGATGCCGGAATGATACCTTGCTTATAGTAGTGGAATAAAATATTGACGATTCGTGTTAGTGGGACTTTGGGCCCACAGAAGATGCGTGTTAGGGGGACTTAGGGCCTCCAAACTGGTCCCAGGTGTATGGGAACTACTATAAGAAGCGCTATCAGTTCTCCATCTGCTTCCGTTAACAACCCTTGGCTAGCTTATATATGGATGTATGTGTGTTGGGCTGTACACCCGGACACATACCTAGATATATGGGTCAGACGAGTAATAATAATAATAGGTCCAGTTACAGTTCTTGTTATGATTTCTGTTTCTTGTTGTGATTTCCCGTTATGATTCCTGTTCAGTTCCCGTTATAGTTCCTGTCATGATACCTGTTATGACTCCTATTATATCTGTTATGTTATGATTCCAGTTATGTCTCCCGTTATACTTGTTATGTCATGATTCCTGCTATGAATCTTGTATTCCTGTTAGACCTGTTACATGTTCCTGTTATGACTATCGTATGAATTGCAACTCTGATTCTATATGCTTGGATATTCGGTGGCATGAGAGAAAAGTATATAGATGAGGGTTTCCTTGTTTGGATTATTCCTTCGATGTACTAATCTCATGTGACCGTGACTTAAGCGTATACAATCAATCTTGCTTGTAATCAGCTTTACCTTGGATTCCTGTTTTTATGATTATGTTATACCCGTCCTCATATGCTATACTTGTGTTCTAACCCCCTATTCTTGTTTCTTGCCATTTGGCTGTAGCCCGTTCATTGTTGGGAGGTCCTGACTCCCTTGGATTTGTATGTTCAGGTTTAGAAGCTTGGATCGAAGTGGAGCTGTCCACAGCAGATCAAGCTTTTCTTAGTGAGCTGGCAGCCTAGTTCCAGTTCTTTCGTGCCAGACTCCTCTTTTGACTCACGGGATCTTCATCCTACTCGTGAGCATTTTGTATCTTTATTGTATATTTTACTTTTGGACTTGGTTGTGATAAAAGACACATGTGTTGTGTAATAGTTTATCATATCCTGTATAACTTTGTATTTGTACTTTTATGTTGGCATATGTATGTATACCACGCTTTGTGTTGTACTCTGATCCTTGCTTGTACTTTTATGCTTAGCGTATATACGTGGGGGCATTTTCTGACCTACGTATATACGTTGCAGTGACGTCTCCGTATCCGTGGAATCGGGGCGTTACAGGTTGGTATCAGAGCCTAGGCTCTTACCTCTATAGTACAAACAAGCAGCAAATTTCAGTAATTTGCTATTGCCAATTACAATGTACAAAGTTATCTAGTCCTTCTTGATTTATCTATTCCTTCCTTGATCCATCCCTTGTGTCCTAAAACCCTTCCATTTTTCCAGCTCTTTCCAGTCATCTTTCACCAACTAGGTATGGATAGAAGATCGGGTCGTAGCAACTCTGGGCAGGTATCGAATGGACCCACAGGAGAGAATGTAGATATTCTGAGGGTCATTCAGATGATGATGGAGAATCAGCAGCAACAGACGGAACTCCTTCGGCAAGAGTTGGCAGCTCCCAAAGGACAAAGGCCGGGGAATATATCAGACTTCAGAAGGTTGCAACCAGCCACATTCACGGGTGAAGAGAAACCCTGGATGCTGAGCAATGGCTGACCGACACCTCAGACCTGTTGAACGCAGCCCGAGTTCCAAAGGAAAATCAAGTGGAGGTTGCTAAAATTCAATTGAAGGATATAGCCAGAACATGGTGGCTAGCTGAGGAAGCCAGATTGGAGAAACCTGTCACTTGGGACACATTCTCCAAGAGTTTCTATAGTAGATTTTTTCCTGCCACTGCTCAGAAAGACATGGAAGAACAGTTCATCAGACTTCAGCAACGGGATCGGTCCGTGGATGAGTATGCCGCGGAATTTCTCCGACTTAGCCGCTTTGCTCCGTATATGGTGACGGATGAGGAGAAGCGGACAAGCAGATTCCAGCAGGGCTTACAGATGGACATACAAGTTTTCTTAATGCCCCAGCAGCTGAAGACCTATTCAGAAGTTCTCGCCATAGCTCGAGAAGTAGAGCGTGGACTGGAGAAGAAGAAAGTGAACCAGATGAGGAACCAGGCCAAGAAGAGGCCTTTTGAGTTGATGGATGAGGAAGATCAAGTTAGGGCAGCCCATGGCCCGATGATGAAGAGACCATTCCAACCTCCCCTTCCTCAGGTTATTTGCAATTTCTGCCATAGACCCGGACATTATAGGAGGGATTGTCGAATGGCTAATGGACTATGCTTAGCATGTGGAACCGGGAGTCATGCCATTAGGGATTGCCCTTTCAGAAGAGTAGGGAATGAGGTACCAGTTAGACCAGCACTTCCAGCCCCAGCACTTCCAGCTCCACCACTGAGGAGGAATCCAGATCCTGTTGATCGAAGAGTTCCATTTCCACCCCAACGGTATGATCATCAGCAGAGAGGAATGAGAACTAGAGCAGATCAGGGTAGAGGCCAAGGTTACATCATGGCGGCAGAGGCATCAGATGACGCAGCAGAGTGGGAAGACCTGTATCCAGATCAGGAACCTTGAGGATATCATGGTAACCACTGCCCCGGATCTTGTATTTGAGTTAGTTATCTTTCTAAATATTTCCCTTATCATTCTATCATTGTCCATCTTGATCCTTCCTATGTTCACCTTACCCTGTTTTTGTTTTTCGAAGCCTTTGATTTCAACCATGTCTCCTTTGTGTTCAATTTACCCCTTAATGAAATTGCGAGGACGCAATTTTTTGTAAGGTGGGTGGATTGTAATACCCCGTTCCCAGAATACGTACTTAATTGCGTATTCAGTTTTTCGATCATATTTTTTTTTTTCGATTTACTTCTTGTATTCGACCGATTTCAGTTTCAAATATTATTTTTCAATATATTAGATTTTCTATGATTTTCTGGAATTTTCTTGGATTAAAAGGAATTTCTTCAAAACCGGTGTCGACCAGTGTCGCTGATCGATTCCCGGATTTTTAATTTACAATCAGATTGGAATTTCTAGATGGGTCTTTAGACTTTATCTCTTAGAATCACATTTCTTACTTAAATACTTTTTCTAAAGATTTTATGATTTTATGAAAATTCCACCGGAGTCGGTAGATAATTGGTTCCGGGATTTTTAGTTTTAAAACTATAAAGTATTTCTTAAAACGGATTTCACTATGTTTCTTAATATAATATTCTTGATTTTTGGTAAATTTTACGAGTCGTTCCGAGACACTTGAATTTCGGACGATTTCGGTATTTTCCGAAATGTTTTCCGCATCCCCGACTTAAACCCGGAAATCAGTACTTTCAACAGTTTCATTTTGAGTCCAAGAGAAAATATCTTCTCTTTTAATTTCTTTTCCTTTTTCCTTTTTCTTTAAATCCCTTCCTTCCTCCACAAGCCACATGATTTTCCAATTTTCCAAAATTCTAATTTTCCTCTCCACACAACTCCCACCTACCTCCACCATTAATGCCCCTCTTTCTCTCTCTCTCCCATGGCCGGCCAAGTGGCCAAGAGAGGGACACTCATCCCCTCCTCCACTTTGCAAAAAGCCCCCTCTCATCTACATTAATTTCACCTCCTTCACAAAATCCAAATCATATATAAACAATTCCTTTACATTTCCATTTCCTTTTTCTTCACTTCATCAAAGAGATTGCCTTCACCAAATCCTCCTCCATCTCAACTTCAACCACCAACTTTCAAAGCACCACCAAGGTCATCTCTCCATCTTCAACCTCAACTACTTTGGATTTGGGATCGTATCCGATATCGCCGTGGATCATCTTGGTGCTATCGTCGACCACGATCTTTTCAAGCTTCTCATAACCATTCCAAGTGAGTATTTTTACTCACCAAGACTCTTATAATTCTTAGTATGTCTATGCTTCCATATCTTATGCATTTGTGTCTTCAAAATCATATTTTTAACCACCAAGAACAACCATCAAATTCTGTTCTGTACGGTTTTCTGACCACGATTAGTCGACTAGACCTAACCATTAGTCGACTAATCTATCATGTCCTGTGAAACCAATTCTCAGAAACACAGTTTTAGTCGACTTAGCCTAATTATCAGTCGACTATAGATTACTAGTCGACTACCCCCTTTTACCCTAGTCGACTAATCTTTCCTGAACCAGAAACCCAACTTTCTGTATCTCAGTTTTAGCCGACTTAGAGTATCTGTTAGTCGACTTGAGACCCCTATTAGTCGACTACCCCTTGACCCTAGTCGACTAACTTTTCCTGAATCAGAAACCCAACTCTCTGGTGCACAGTTTTAGTCGACTATACCAGACTGTTAGTCGACCAACCCCTCTATTAGTCGACTACTCCCTTGACCCTAGTCGACTAACTTTGGCTGTTTGTCATAGTAAATTACTTTCTTATATTTGGATCTTATGCTTGGTTCATGTGTTTGTATATTGTACTTCATGTCTTATTACTGGATGACTATCACCTCTTATCATGCTATCTCTTTAAACCAAGGCATGATACACTTGACATTGTTTAATCATCACGGTTAAGGGAATGTAGTACCTGTATTCCAGTTATGTATTCCAGTTATGATCTTGCTCATTCCCTTAATCTGATAATTATGTTAATAAACTATAAAAAGGACAACTTGTATGGGGAACGGGAGGAAGTGATGGATGCCGGAATGATACCTTGCTTATAGTAGTGGAATAAAATATTGACGATTCGTGTTAGTGGGACTTTGGGCCCACAGAAGATGCGTGTTAGGGGGACTTAGGGCCTCCAAACTGGTCCCAGGTGTATGGGAACTACTATAAGAAGCGCTATCAGTTCTCCATCTGCTTCCGTTAACAACCCTTGGCTAGCTTATATATGGATGTATGTGTGTTGGGCTGTACACCCGGACACATACCTAGATATATGGGTCAGACGAGTAATAATAATAATAGGTCCAGTTACAGTTCTTGTTATGATTTCTGTTTCTTGTTGTGATTTCCCGTTATGATTCCTGTTCAGTTCCCGTTATAGTTCCTGTCATGATACCTGTTATGACTCCTATTATATCTGTTATGTTATGATTCCAGTTATGTCTCCCGTTATACTTGTTATGTCATGATTCCTGCTATGAATCTTGTATTCCTGTTAGACCTGTTACATGTTCCTGTTATGACTATCGTATGAATTGCAACTCTGATTCTATATGCTTGGATATTCGGTGGCATGAGAGAAAAGTATATAGATGAGGGTTTCCTTGTTTGGATTATTCCTTCGATGTACTAATCTCATGTGACCGTGACTTAAGCGTATACAATCAATCTTGCTTGTAATCAGCTTTACCTTGGATTCCTGTTTTATGATTATGTTATACCCGTCCTCATATGCTATACTTGTGTTCTAACCCCCTATTCTTGTTTCTTGCCATTTGGCTGTAGCCCGTTCATTGTTGGGAGGTCCTGACTCCCTTGGATTTGTATGTTCAGGTTTAGAAGCTTGGATCGAAGTGGAGCTGTCCACAGCAGATCAAGCTTTTCTTAGTGAGCTGGCAGCCTAGTTCCAGTTCTTTCGTGCCAGACTCCTCTTTTGACTCACGGGATCTTCATCCTACTCATGAGCATTTTGTATCTTTATTGTATATTTTACTTTTGGACTTGGTTGTGATAAAAGACACATGTGTTGTGTAATAGTTTATCATATCCTGTATAACTTTGTATTTGTACTTTTATGTTGGCATATGTATGTATACCACGCTTTGTGTTGTACTCTGATCCTTGCTTGTACTTTTATGCTTAGCGTATATACGTGGGGGCATTTTCTGACCTACGTATATACGTTGCAGTGACGTCTCCGTATCCGTGGAATCGGGGCGTTACAACAAGTAAGAACTAGGTCATTCTGCGAAAAGTGAAATTCAAAAGTCAAAAATCGCAAGTTGAAAACCTGGCTCTGATACTAAGAAAATTCTATCACGCCCCATTTTCCAAAATACACTAGAGCGGAGACGCGACGAGAGTTGGCGACGTATATACATGAGAAGAATACCCACGTATACACACTAAACCTCAAGTAATCTGAGCAAACTGTATAAATCATCTACGAAGGTGTAACGCTCCGATCCCGCAGGTACGAGACGTTATGGCGACGTATATACGCAGAGCGGAAAAACTCTAACGTATATACGCTAAGCCTCAGTACAGGGGATATATATAAGATGCACAATAAGTCCAGCATAAATAAGTACAAGGGTACCTGTAAAAAAGGTCAGTGATCATAACAGAGATGAAACTAGGGATAATAAGAAAACAGAAACAAATCACAAGGTACCTATGAAGTGGAAATGGTGAAGCTCTCAAAAGAATCTCGGAAAATATCTGGTACAGCGATATCTCGATTTCCAACCTTAGCACGCAAACTCAGGGTCGTCAGAAAGTGACCTAGTGAGTGGTAAAATGAAGGAGGCAGTAATATGTACTTGTAAATCACCTAGAGGGGGGTGAATAGGTGATGGCTAATCTAATGGTCACTAAATGCGGAATTAAAAACTATTTAATGTAAACTAAAACTTATTACACTAAACACCACGTATAACATAAGAGTGTAGCTGAATTCCCCTTGAAGGGCTCTGGACTAACTTCTCAAGATTCCTCTAAATAAGAGTTGAGGTGCCGCGTTGGGTCTCTTGGTTAATACAAGTGTTAAATACGGAGTTCACACACGAACTCGAAACACCGCGAACCCGCAAGTCCGCCTCCTCAAAGTACAAGAAAGAACTCTTGGTGATCTAAACACTTTGATCACCAATAAAAACTCTCACAAGAACACTCTTATAGAATGAATATGTCAATTGGTTGCTCAAGTGTTTGTGAGAAAAACAAGGATTGAAATGGTGGAGGAAAACTTAAGAAAATCACTTTTAAAACACTCTTGATAAACTCCCCTTTTGATTGGAAATATTTGCTCTCAATTTTGTGGAGAAAACCTCTTAAAAGGGTTGGAAAAACTGGCTCAAAAACTCTCCAAAAATCTTGTAGAAAACAGCCCCTAAATGCCCCAATTTATAGAGCTAGAAAAACTAGCCGTTGGGAGCCAGATGGCCTGACGGTCGACCGCCAACGGTCAGATTTCTGACCGTTGAGGCAGCGGTCGACCGGCTCGGTCGACCGAGGCCTGGATACAGAGAGCAGTCTCTCTGTCCGGTCGACCGGCCCGGTCGACCGGAGCTTTCCAGAGAGCAGAGCTCTCTGGACGGTCGACCGTCTCGGTTGACCGGCCCTCCAGCCAGACACTGGCGTGCACGCTGTGCACGTCGGTCGACCGAGGCGGTCGACCGACTTCATGCTGCGGTCGATCGTCCCGGTCGACCGGCTGAAGCCAGGTCAGGGATTTTAGGGAAAGAAAACTTGGTCATTTTGGCTCAATTAAAATCCCATAAAATCATGAAAAATCTACAAAAATAGTTTTACCAATATACTTTGATAAACAAATATGCTTGCACAAAATTAAGGCATGTTACAAATAATTTGGACTATTTTTGTAACTTGAAAATTTTGGTCAAAAACAAAAACTGTATTTTTCCAAAATGATTTTTTCAAAACTTCTCCAAATACAAAAACAAGATATTTTAAATACTTTTAAAGCATAGTGTGTATGGATATGATCCATTACACAAACATGATGAAATATCTATGTTTTGACATTAAGCTCTAAATACGGTTTTGGTTAAAACATGTAAACTAGAATACCAAAAATCAAACCGGTATTTTTCAAAAAGAAAACTCTTTTGCATTTTTCCAAAATGAAAATTCTTTTATGAAAAACCTATCTATATCAAGAGAGTGTGTGTATATGGTACTTGAGCAATCCACCAACCATTCTATCTTTTACATTTTATCTAAAAACAAATCTTATAAAAACAAACCTAGACACAAGTCTTCATCTTCTTGAAGTCTTCACTTGAAGTCTTCTCATCTTCTTGACTTGGTCCAAACATGATCCAAAGAGTTAGACTCCTCTTGAGTACTTGATGTGGTCTTGATGCACAAGCTTTTGAATCAAACCGTGTTAGCTCCAAAACTTAACTTTAAATCCTTTGTTGAAGCTACACACCTACTAAGATCTTGATCATGAATCTGTCACTAATTAAACACAAGATCATTAGTACTATAACTACATGAGTTGATCATCATCAAAACTAGAGTGATAGGCCTTTGGGCTAACAATCTCCCCCTTTTTGATGATGACAAAACTCATGAAGTTATATATGCATGGATTTAAGTAAAGCTTCAAGGAAGCTCCCCCTTAACTCATGTGTACCAAATAAACAAATAAATATGCAATGAAGCACATAAATATGTATGCAAATATACGGAGATAAACATGCCAATCAAGCATAAAACACATCAAATTCTTTTTCTCCTATTTGCAAAACAAAACATATATGTATAAATATAAATACTACTCCCCTTTTATGAATAAAGCAAGGAAAACATGCATATATATACCAAATACTTCTCCCCCTTTTTGTCAATCATCAACACAGGGGTTAAAGTAAAAACAAAACCAACAAATTTTTCTCCCCCTTTTTGTCATAAACAAAGAGATCAATTAGGGGTGAAATCAAAGCAATCAAATAAAAGGTATATGCGATATACATTCATGAGGAGGAAGACGCTAAGTTAGCTTCCCTACATATATGCATTACATGGAGAAGGGATGACAAGCCCCAATTCACATAACACATAATTGTAATGCATAAGAGGAGATGTGAAGCTCCCCCTACACACGTGTATCACATAAAGAAGAGTTGTCAAGCTCCTCAATACAAGATACACTCAACATGAATCTATATGTAGAAGAGATGTTAAGCTCCCCTTGCATATAGGCAATACACATCAAAAATGTTTTGATTTTTAATTGTTCAAACAAAATTTTGAATTTTTCTCAATAAAACAAATTTTGAGATATCTTAGTAAATTATAAAAAAAATTTAAGGTATCACTTGTAATCAAATTTTAAGATACCAATTGAAAAAAAAAATCATGTTGATACCAATTGTAAATAAACATTACAAATTTTGAATTTTTCAAATAGGCAATACATATTGATACCAATTGTAAATTTATAACAAATTTGAAATAGAAACATATTGATATCAATTGAAAAGTCATGCATAAGCTTTATTAAAATGTCAATTGAGATACCAATTGAAAATAAAGATTTAACTTAAGCTTAGCATAAACTTTGTGCTTTAAATATGTAAACCAATTGTAAAGCAAGCACACGAAAATCATGTATATGTATGAAAAGAGAATACCAATAGCAATTGATATTATGGAAATAATGAAGCATACATATATAGAAAACAAAATATGAGTATATACAAAATTATCAATTTAGATACCAATTGAAGAGATCCAATGATACCAATTGAAAATAACAATGTAAATCAAGTATATAACTCATAACCTACCACCCTTTATATGCACAAGGTAAAGGATTTTCCAATAAAGCTTACAAGGCATACTCGTCCAGCCATCCGCCCATAGATGGTGTAGGAAGGGTTTTCGAAAATAAGGTTTGAAAACATTTTATAGTGAAAACCACTACCCAATTGAAGAATAATAACTAGTTAAAAATAATTTTTGAAATACTAGTTAAAAATCCTTCAAAAACATGAAATCAAAACATATATTTTCATGAGTCATACCAAATACACAAGAGATGACACTCAAAGACTATAAAGCTCAAAATATGTTCATGAACCAAGGTCATGATAAAACAAATAAAGTGTGAGTGTTCAAGAATCATGTAATTAGCATTTTCATGAAATTAATCAATGAAACTCAAAATGATCATAAGTCTTATTTTATCAAAAAAACATGAAAATTCATTTTTCATTAAACAATAAACTTCTAGGTATATGTATGATTTATCTAAAACTAACAATATGCATACATATCCCAAACATTCAAAAGAGTCCATAATATATATTGCATGAAGGCAAATGACTCAAGGGTATACATGTATATTTATTAGATTTGAATACAAAATACATATACATGAAGTAAAATCATGAAAATAGGCAAAACAAGTGTAAATGAGGGAATCATCAAAACTAGGCTATACATGTGCATATAATGAGTACAAATGAACAATGAAGTGCAAACATATATGAATCAATTTGTTGCTCACTACTTGTACAAGTATACATCCAAGTTTTGATAAAAACTACATTTAAACTAGTATTTACCACATGAAGTATAAAACAAATAAAACATGAACATGCTAAAGATCATCAATCATGAATAAACATGTAAATAAACTAGGAGTTTTAGAGATAGTTACCAAACCAAAGAACTATGCTCCAAATCTCCAAACATGGTGGTCGTCCCACCAAAACTCCTTGATAGCGGTGCATCAATTATATGTCCTTCAAGTCCATGTGCATCCACCATCAAGGCACCAAACCTCTCACGTCGTGTGAGAGCCCTCACCTACATCAAAAACAAAAGGTGGGATTTTGGTACCCATTTTTTCTTGGGTCCTTTGGGGTTAGCTTTATAAGGGACCCAAACATTTTTATTATTAGCAAAATTTAAATGATGTATCTTATCAAAACAAAACTTTGCTAAATGGTCTTTGCAGCCACAATGTGTACATTTGTACACTTTAGGATGCATAAGTGTATGTGTATGATCATGGCGTGCAATATGAGCATATGCATGACGGTGAGGTGCATGAATATGTGGAGTTTGTTTCTTTGAAAATAAAGACTCCAATCTCTTATGATTAAAGGCACAATTGCTCAAAGTTGAGCTCAAACAATTAATTTTATTTTTCAAAATTTAATCTCACTATTATCAATGGTGGCATATAAAGCATGGTGAGATTTAGAATGTTTTTTCTTATTCCTTGTAGAAACATTTTCTTTTTCTTTTTCAATCATTTTTCTTTTTAAAGAAGTGTTTTCTTGAAAAGCAACTTCTTTTTGTTTTTCCACCAAAGTAATTTTATTTTTCAAAGAGGTGTTTCCTTCACAAAGATCATTTAATTTAGAAAGCAAGGAAACATTTTCATTTTTCAAATTTTCTTTTTCTTTTTCAATACATGCAATTTTGTTTTTAAATGAATCATTTTCTTTTAGCATGCAATCAAAATTCTTTTTCAAATTTTTGTTATCTTTCTTAAGCAATTCATATTTTTCTAAGAGTTGTTGACAAAATGATGGTAGTTCATTATATGGCATTTCAACATCCTCTTCTACATCAGACTCGGTAGTTACCTCAAGGGGGTTATCCCCTTGGACCATGTAGCACACGTTGGAAGTGTCGCTTCCAACATCCGAGTCGCTCCCCGCATAATATAGATCTTTTTCGCCGAGGGAGAGATGGTGTTCCAAACTACAAAAGCCGAATCAAGATTAGTAACCTTAGATAAATAAACATCACTTAGGGTAGATCTTAAAGCATGTAGGGCTTTTGCATTAGCCTCCATATTTTTTCCATCAAAACAATAAGAATCTCTAGTAGTGGCAAAATAAACATGAATGCCTAGGGCCTTGAGGAATAAAGACATCTTAACCTTCCAAGTTTGGATGTTAAGAATGTCAAAAATGGGAGGTGATATGAAATCCATGGTGTGTGTACAAATATTATGATTAGCCTAAATATGAGGATCTTTAACTCTAGGTTGTAAGACCCAAATCAAGAGCACTTGGCTCTGATACCAATTGTAAATCACCTAGAGGGGGTGAATAGGTGATGGCTAATCTAATGGTCATTAAATGCGGAATTAAAAACTATTTAATGCAAACTAAAACTTATTACACTAAACACCACGTATAACACAAGAGTGTAGCCGAATTCCCCATGAAGGGCTCTAGACTAACTCCTCAAGATTCCTCTAAATAAGAGTTGAGGTGCCGCGTTGGCTCTCTTAGTTAAATACAAGTGTTAGCAAACAATCCCCAAGCATATAACAATTAAGCACAATAAGAATATCAAGCATGTAAAGATAAAAACAATAGAAGCATGCAAGATATAAATAAGGGATAGAGAGAGTGAGCAATCGCAAACACAAGGGATTTGTTTCGAGGTTCGAGCACCCTTGCTCTACATCCCCGCCTTCACACTTGAAGGATTTCCACTAGAATCGATCCCACCGGATCACTCGGTGCCGCAAAACCTACAAGCTCTCGAACTCCCTAGTTCGTACACACTGCAAGCCCACATGCTCACCGAGGCCGCACCTCAAACACGGAGTTCACACACGAACTCGAAACACCGCGAACCCGTAAGTCCACCTCCTCAAAGTACAAGAAGAACTCTTGGTGATCTAAACACTTTGATCACAAATAAAAACTCTCACAAGAACACTCCTATAGAATGAATATGTTAATGGGTTGCTCAAGTGTTTGTGAGAAAAACAAGGATTGAAATGGTGGAGGAAAACTCAAGAAAATCACTTTTAAAACACTCCTGATAAACTCCCCTTTTGATTGGAAATATTTGCTCTCAATTTTGTGGAGAAAACCTCTTAAAAGGGTTGGAAAAACTAGCTCAAAAACTCTCCAAAAATCTTGTAGAAAACAGCCCCCAAATGCCCCAATTTATAGAGCTAGAAAAACTAGCCGTTGGGAGCCAGATGGCCTGACGGTCGACCGCCCGGTCGACCGCCAATGGTCAGATTTCTGACCATTGGGGCAGCGGTCGACCGGCCCAGTCGACCGAGGCCTGGATACAGAGAGCAGTCTCTCTGTCCGGTCGACCGGCTCGGTCGATCGGGGCTTTCCAGAGAGCAGAGCTCTCTGGACGGTCGACCGTCTCGGTCGACTGGCCCTCTAGCCAGACACTGGCGTGCACGCTGTGCACGTCGGTCGACCGAGGTGGTCGACCGACTTCATGCTACGGTCGACCGTCCCGGTCGACCGGCTGAAGCCAGGTCAGGGATTTTAGGGAAAGAAAACTTGGTCATTTTGGCTCAATTAAAATCCCATAAAATCATGAAAAATCTACAAAAA
Organism: Agave tequilana; assembly: GCA_038442645.1. Taxonomy (NCBI): domain Eukaryota; kingdom Viridiplantae; phylum Streptophyta; class Magnoliopsida; order Asparagales; family Asparagaceae; genus Agave; species Agave tequilana. The sequence continues at coordinate 15,937 of JAVJIF010024256.1, forward strand.
TAGTTTTACGAATATACTTTGATAAACAAACATGCTTGCACAAAATCAAGGCATGTTACAAATAATTTGGACTATTTTTGTAACTTGAAAATTTTGGTCAAAAACAAAAACTGTATTTTTTCAAAATGATTTTTCCAAAACTTCTCCAAATACAAAAACAAGATATTTTGAACACTTTTAAACAATAGTGTGTATGGATATGATCCATTACACAAACATGATGAAATATCTATGTTTTTGACATTAAGATCTAAATACGGTTTTGGTTAAAACATGTAAACTAGAATACCAAAAACCAAACGGTATTTTTCAAAAAGAAAACTCTTTTGCATTTTTCCAAAATGAAAATTCTTTTATGAAAAACCTATCTATATCAAGAATGTGTGTTTATATGGTACTTGAGCAATCCACCAACTGTTCTATCCTTTACATTTTATCTTAAAACAAATCTTATAAAAACAAACCTAGACACAAGTCTTCATCTTCTTAAAGTCTTCGCTTGAAGTCTTCTCATCTTCTTGACTTGGTCCAAACATGATCCAAAGAGCTAGACTCCTCTTGAGTACTTGATGTGGTCTTGATGCACAAGCTCTTGAATCAAACCGTGTTAGCTCCAAAACTTGACTTTAATCCTTTGTTGAAGCTACACACCTACTAAGATCTTGATCATGAATCTGTCACTAATTAAACACAAGATCATTAGTACTATAACTACATGAGTTGATCATCATCAAAACGATAGGCCTTTGGGCAATAGTACTATCATAATACAAGCACGATAATAATATATAATATAATTTATTTATCAGTGATACCATAATAGGAATTTAATACTCAGTAGGAACTTAAAATGTCATCTTTTAATACCATCACCACCTAGCATGTTATCATCGGGTCATGTCTACAGTAGTATCCAGTTTTATATAATAAATGATGACGTGATGGAAATGAACATGCAGATGTGCAGTATGCAACATAACCATACTACTGTATTGTGCAGATATAGTAGTGAAGTCTGTAACGTATACATAAAACAAAATATATGCAATGCAGAGTATATATATACATGACAGTGTAACAACTATCAAGAAGTGTAATAAGATATACAGGTGACATGATTGTGGATAATATATCAGGAAGAGTAACAACTAGAAAGGGACAATAATATACATGTGTCGAGCATGTCAGGTGATTTATACAATAATAACAATCAGTAACACCTGGTATATTAATCAATCTCTTTCAGTGTCCCATACCACTGGCAATTCATACTGGAGCCCGCACTCCAGTTGAACCCATCTGGACATGACATACGGGTATCATTATCCAAACAAGAGAGTGACCAAATAACAAGTATTCTCGACGTCACTATTATTTACACCATTTTATTATGTTAATTGAAAACCAAATGGTCGAGGAGCTCTTATCGGGTAGGTGTATCCCGTGCATACCCGAGATCACGGCCTTAGACAGACTCCTGACTGCTGAGACCAGGGCCCTCCGCTAAGAGGGGAGCACGAAACAAGAAACAGGAGCTCATGAAGCTATATACAATCGGTAGGTAGCACTACCATCCCCTGCAGTGGGAAAAATATGGATCCAGTACATCCACCTAATAAGATCTAATCAACCGTCAAGTCTCCCCCATCCCAAGTTATCGTTATTATATTTAAATACACAGTATATCTAGAGTAAGTACAGTACATGGTACATGTAACATGATAACGAACATGAGCTCTGTTGATAGCATAAAACAAGATAACGAGAAACAGGAAACAATAGATGTAGCATTCTAGAGGTGGCCCCCGTGGCTTGGATCGACGTGGCACTTAATTCCACACATCACATATCAACAGCTCACATGTCCAATAACGGGAATAGTAATATCAGTAACGTGAAATAATCATGTAACGGGAATAAAAGAATATACATGCTCCAATAATACATGTACTATGAACGGTGATCCATATAATAAGAATATAAAAACAATCCAATCAATGCATGTATACAATTAAATATAGGTAACAGTGATGTGTGAACATGTTGTAACTGTGTACCAAGCATCCATAGAACGATGATACCAATAGATGAAATGACGGTGTCCAGGTGTGTGTGTGGGGGGGGACATGAATAAGTAAGTATTATGGTACGTGTAATATCATATCCATATATCAGTAATTCATGAATCTGCTATAATAGTGTCATGTGTATCAATGTCTGAGTAACAATGATACTTATACATGGAAACAGTATCTAGTGTAATGGATATTTATCCAAACTGTAATGTCCAATGTATTAGAATGTTCATGTCATGATAATATGAGTGCATGTAGTCATGGTGTGCAGTGTGAGTCAAGTTCATATATTTATCTATTTTAATTATCAATTCATTTGCTAATTTACGTATTAAAATTATTAACTTCTGAATCTCGATAATTAGACAATCATCCATTTATATAATAAATCAGGTAATAACATAAAGTATGATTATGTTATCTATTATATTTACAGAACAATCATGTATGTTTTAATTACAGGGATTTACCAATAATTACATTTTATAATTAATAAAATATAATTTATAAAAGAAAAGCACTCACAAACTGGCCATAGAAAGGTAGCTCTCTTTCTCACGATCGCAACGGTTTCAGGATCGTCCAAATCGGAGTCCGGATGCTCCAGATATCATCCAAACACTAGAGCCACATAAACGAGTTAAATATGTAATAAAAATATCTCAATTGCAAATAGTATAAATTATCAGGGTTTTTTTGTAGTTTTACCTTTATTGGGTTTTGGATGCGGGTTTGGGTGGCTAACGGGTCGGGTTTAGATCCACAACCCAAACCCATTAATATAAGTGATGGGTTATTGGGTTAGAGGGCTAACGGGTTTGGGTTTAATAGGTAATTGGGTTTCAACTAACCCAATAGGGTTAATGGGTTTAAAACCATTGGGGGGGAGAGAGAGAACGAGAGAGAGGGGGTAGGAGCTGGCGGTGGCCAGCCCCGCCGGCGGCGGCTCCCAGAGAACAAGAGAGAGGGGAAGAGAAAGAGATGGAGAGAGAGAGACGAAAAAGAAAAAGGAGGAAGAAGAAGAAGAAGAAGGAGGAGGAGAAGAAGACAGGAAAAGCAAAAGAAAAAGAAGAAGAAGAAGAAAGAAGGAAAAGAAGAAGAAGAAGAAGAAGGGGAGGAAAAGAGGAGAAGGGGTGGTGCCCGGTGGGGCGCAGTCTAACGGTCTCAGGTTTAATTCCCACAAAATTCATAATCATCAACCTTATCTCTCGTTAATTAGAATATACTAAAGAAATTTCGGCTAACACCAGCCTACTTATAAACTTCAAAATTTCATCATATAATTCATCTCAAAGTAAATCAAATAACATATACATAAGAATTTCTCCCCTTGATATATATGTTCTAACCCAAGCCATTTATCAATTCAACTCAATATACAAACTCCACATCGTCATATTTAATTCCCATTTATAAAAATGTAACACTATCTACTACCACTAGCACTAACTCACAGTGACTAATAACATCAGAGTTTATAAAAGAATCACATTCTACAATAAATACATACGCCATCTCAGGTGAACATCCTTGCAGGACCTTCGCCTTATCGTGACCTGAAAATATTAATCTGTGGTGGGGTGAGCTCAACAGCTCAGTGAGTGAAATCATTCAAAACAGAGTTTTTATTATAATACCATTGTAATTCAAGTATGATGCAGTTGAATGATTAGAGTTCATTATTATATCATTTTTCACTACCATATTATGTTTTATATAGAGAAAAATGAGATTTTTATTGTTTTTTTCTCTCTTTTTTCAGGTCCAACTTTAATGGAGATGAAGGCCCATCAACAATGAATTTTTAAAGGAATTAAGGGATTAATTAAAGAGCCCAAAAAAAAGGAGCCCATAGGAGAAGCCCATGTCTGGATTCATCCACGAATATTCCCTACTTTCTAGAAGGTCCAGCAAGGCACACGGAGGATAACAGAATGTCAGAAAAAATCGTTGGCGCAACGGCCAAGATTCTGCCGCGGAAACGCGGCTCTGGCCGCGGATCCGCGGCAATCATCTGACCGTTGAGCCAGCATTTAATCTCACAGCTGAGATTTGAGGGCCTCACTCCCTGGAGCCTATAAATAGACCCCTAGGGCCTCTGTAATCGGGGAGGAGAGAAGAGCTTTGTATTTTTGAGGGAATTGTTGGGATTTTCTCTAGTTTTTCTTTAATTGCTCTTGTAATTTTCTTTCTCCTTCTAGAATTCAGCAAAGAGAGAGAGAGAGAGTGAGAAATCTTGTAATTAGAGAGGTGACAACTCAATGCAAGAATTGATCCTTTTTTCTTCACATCTTTTCTCATTCTAGTGCATTATTTTCTTCAAGCTTTTACTACTATTGCATTTCCTTCTACAACGAATTGTTGTTTGATTTTTACTTCAATGTCTAGCTAACTTTCTAACATGACTAGCTAACCTCTAACTTTACTAACTACTAACTCTTGGGTGATTGCTAATTCATGTGATTCATTGGATGCTTTATTGTAGTCTTGCAAATTTCAAGTCTCTATTATCCCCAATGAAGATGAGTTACTTTAATTCTTAGCAAATGCTTGTTCCCATTCCATATGATTCATGTGAGCCTCATTTAGAGCCTTATCTTTAGAACAAGTGCCTTGATGGAACATGAAGATGGAGCACCAACTATGCTATTGATTAGTAGTACAACTTTCTTACTTCAATGCTAGCTTGAGTATAGCTTTGATGGACTAATGAATCTTGTATTTTCTTTCTTAGCATATCCTTGAGTGACTATCCTTGATTCCATCACTGAAAATCTATTTCGGGAGCCAATGAATCAATGAGGCGATAAGTCAAGCCGAGAAAATAATTATCCTCTACATGGGACAATATTTTGACCAAACAAGCAAGATAATTCGTTGCCGATGAATCAATATGAGACATGCATCACCCTATGAGATTAGTAAGTTAGTAAATTAGAGAGTTAGCTAGTCATGGTTTCTCTCCCTATAGTCTTTCAAAGTTTCCTTTCTTAAAAAAAGAAGTTCTCTTTTCAAGCTACATCGAAGTTCATTTCCCCTTCCTTTCCTTCCTTTTCCTTTTTCTTCAACAAAACCAAAAAGAATTTTTCATCTACTTTCTATGTCATTTCGTTTTTCTTAAAAACATAGAAGAACTTTCGTTTTCCTTCTTAAAACAAACTCAATATCAAAACCGTGAATGCTTCTATCGTAAACTCTCCTTGTGGAATCGACTCGTAATAGCTTGTGCTACGACGGTGATTCAGAAGGAGTAAAGTAAATCCGAGAATACATTTGGAGTTTTTGAACATCAACATACGAGCATCGAAGGTTTACTCTAAACCCTCTCTCTGAATACTAGTAAACTCCAATATCTGAACAAATTTTTGACGCCGTTGCCGGGGAGAGTAACGGTTTTTATTTGCGTTTTTAGAACTAAATGAATTTTTCTTCTCTATTGCAGGTTACAGGTTAGGAAACAGGAAACAAAGCATTGCAGTAACACATAAGTGGTCTTGGGCCTCTGCTCAAGAAAGCAGAGACCAAGTGCCCTCTGATTTCCCGCATTTTCTCGGCGAAAGCCGCGGATCCGCGGCAAAGAGGAGTTGACTACTAACAGGTTTTGCGCAGGGTTGCTTGCTTTACAAAAACATAGCTTACTACAAAATTTATTTCTTGTGTGCTATCACCAGGATCCTGCTAATAACTCAACAGTAAAACATTCGTTGAAAATTTTAAAAATTGATTAGACGTTTGCATTTTAGGCACGTCTCTTTTCATTTCATTTACTTTACTGTTGAAGAGTGCTGGAGCAAGGTACGTTCGCATTGCATTTAGAATAAGACTCACCTCTTGGTTGATTTACATCGCCTTGAGTGAATCTTGTTTGCAAATATTGTACACTTGCACAAAATTGATCTTAAGGGCACCACCCAATAAACAAGATAAGGTGGGGATTTCATCACCCTTTCCTTGGCCCAAAAATCATCATCCAAGCACTCACAATCCCAAACTCTTTAATAAAAATTGATAGACGTTGGCCCCTAGGGACATCTGGACTCATTAGGAGATCAGCTAAAGTTGGAAATTATTTTTGATTCATACTCCAGTCATAATCAGTGTCTAAGGTTGGGGATTAAGAGGTTAAGCCTCGAAAATACCGTGGTTTGGCGTAATTAAGGCCCGTTGCTTACGCACGGATACCTCCCACCGTATTTTGCCCCTACCTGGCTGATTAACTGTGGTCTGACTCGAGCAATAACCTTCTTTGGTTCATCGAACAGTTAGGAGTCGTCTAGGTCCAGGTATCCTAGATAGCTTGTGATTGCTTTTTCTTTTCTTGTTTGTTATTTTCCTTTTTCTTCGCTTGCTTGATCGGTGAACGTTGTCTGTGATTGTGCATGCAAGAGTGGTACCGGGATCCAAATTCTGCAAGACTTGTTAGGATTTCTACACTTGCACAAACACCACCTCCTGACATAATCCCAATTATGGCCAACAATACTTCTCTCCAAGACAAGTTCTACCCCATTCGCACTCCACTTCCTTCATGCATTCTTTTACCTGAGACAAACAGAAACAACTTTGAGCTTAAATCACAATTCATAAATACACTCCCGAGATTTCATGGCTTAGAGTCCGAGGATGCATATTTCTTCATTCGTGAGTTTGAAGAAGTATGTTTGATGATGAAAATTTCCCAATTAACTGAGGAAGCTGTTAGATTAAGGTTCATACCCTTCGCGCTTAAGGATATAGCTAAGAAATGGCTATATAATCTGCCCGTCAGTTCTGTCTCTTCATGGGATGATTTTGTCAAAGTCTTTCTTAAGAAGTTCTATCCCATTCATAAGACAGCCCTCATTAGAAAAAACATAATGCAGTTCAAGCAGGAATCTAATGAACTATTTTGGAAGTATTTCGAACGATTTAAAGATTTACTAGCCCTATGTCCTCATCACGGCATAGAGAAGTGGCGACGGTGCCAAATTCTCTATGACGGACTTGACTACCAAACCAAAACACTCCTTGAAACCATGTGCCAAGGAGAATTTTAAAAAAAGATGAGAACCAGGATTGGGACCTCTTTGAAGCTTTAGCAGAAAAAATCATCCAGTGGGAGTCATGACCAGAGAAACCCAATCCCACCACTTCCAGAACTGGTATGCATTCGATTGAATCCTCCATAGCTGCCGAGGCGAAAATAACACAATTAATGAAAGGATAGAAGTACTCGAAGTTAGGGAACCTACTGCTGTGAATCAGGTCAACCCACCACCTGTAATCAACTCGAGTTGTACCTACTGCCATGATCTTAACCACCTGTTTGAAGAGTATCCTGTCTACCAGTCTCAAATGTACCCTGAAAATATGAATGCAGCATACACCAGACCCAACTACGATCCATACTCAAAACATACAACCCGGGATGGCGAAACCATCCAAATTTCTCATGGAGTCAGTCTGGTCATGAGCAACCAAGGCAACCATTCTCATATCAATATCCTGCTCAGTCTCATCATCCAGTTTCCACCAGAGTCGACCAAATTTCCAATAATATCAGAATTCACCACATTTTAAAGCAAACTTCCAGCCCACATATCAGCAACAACAAACACAAAATCATCCAAATAAAAGATTGTCAGATTTAGAAAAATGATTGAAACCCTATCCAAAACTCAGGCCTCAATGATGACCACCCACCATCAGGATATGAACAAGATACAGGTTCAGATAGGTCAATTGACTAACTCTTTGAATGAAAGACAAAAAGGAATGCTACCAAGTCAGCCATTGCCGAATCCAAAAAAACCCTTCCCTCTGCATGAAGTTGAAGACATGGGCCCAAGTCAATGCAACGCTATTCATATTCTGAGATCTGGGAAGCGGATAGACAATAAGGTTTCCAATCAACCCAACAAATCAGTGTCAATATCAACACCTCCTATTCTGGTACAACCAACTCAAGACAATCCATCTTCAAGTTCACAACCATCAACTTCCAAATCCAATGACAAAGACAAGACAAATTAGCAACCATACAAGCCTAATAGGCTAGCAAACCAAAAGCTGAATGCTCATATGGAAAAGATTACGGAAATGTTTAATCAGGTCTAGATCAATGTACCCCTTCTTGATGCCATACAACAAGTCCCATCATACGCCAAGTTTTTAAAAGAAATGTGCACCAAGAAAAGGAAAGCAAATGTCCCAAAGAAGGTCTTCCTAGCTTCAAACATAAGTGAGTTGCTCACTAGGCCAATTCCTGTGAAATATAAGGACCCACAACCATTTCTTATATTATAGGACAGACCACGATCAATAGAGCGTTACTTGATTTAGGAGCCAGCATCAATCTTCTTCCCTTCTCTGTATATCAGCAACTTGGGTTAGGCGACCTCCGTCCAACCAAAGTTACTATACAACTAGCTGATCGATCTTTAAAGATTCCCAAAGAGGATATTACAGATGTTCTAATACGGGTCGGGGAATTCATTTACCCCGTAGACTTCATTGTTCTAGAGACGCAACCCATACACAATCTCAGAGCTCAGACACTTGTCATTCTAGGATGACCTTTCCTAGCCACTGCAAATGCAATCATCAACTATAGGAATGGCTCAATGCGTTAAACTTTTGGAGATATGACAAAAGAGGTGAATGTTTTTCACCTGGGAAAAACAACCTCGAGATTTGGATAATGAGTCATTTGAAGTGAACTTAATCGAGGGATTAACAAGTGAACATGACATGGAGATTGAATATGAGTCCGATGAAGAATTTGAGTTGGAGTCTGATGACTTCAACCTTGATCAGATTGTTGAGTCTACTGTGGAATGAGCCACAAATGCCACCCCTATCCTTCCCTTGCACAAAGAACAACCATTGATAGATCAAGTCCCTTCTTCTTAGCTTAAGGTTCTTCCCAACCATCTCAAGTACCAATACTTGGATGAGAAAGAAGCTTTTCCCGTGATCATTGCATCCCATCTCACGAAACAACAAGAAGAGGATCTTCTTACAGTGTTAAGAGAAAATCGAGAAGCCATTGGTTGGACCATGGCTGACATAAAGGGGATTAGTCCTTCCAAGTACAACACCGGATTCATTTGACGGAGGATGCTAAACCAAAACGTGACCCACAACGTAGACTGAACCCAATCATGCAAGAGGCTGTTAGAACTGAGATTTTGAAGCTGTTAGACAATGGGATTATCTATCCCATATCCGATAGCCAATGGGTAAGTCAAGTCCACGCTGTGCCAAAGAAAGCAGGGTTTACCGGGTAGAAAACGATAAGAAAGAATTGGTACAAACACGACTTCCTACGAAGATTCGAGTCTGTATTGATTACCGAAAATTGAACACTACCACGCGTAAAGACCACTTTCCCCTTCCGTTCATTGACCAAATGCTCGAGAGACTAGCGGGACATGAGTACTACTGTTTCCTGGATGGATATTCAGGATATAATCAAATCCCTATCACTCCCGAGGATCAAGACAAAACCACCTTCACCTGTCCCTTTGGAACTGTAACGCCCCGATCCCACGGATACGGGAACGTCACTGCGACGTATATACGTAGGTCAGAAAATGCCCCCACGTATATACGCTAAGCATTTAGTACAACAAGGATCAGAGTACACGACAAAGCGTGATATTCATACATATGCCAACTTAAAAGTACAAGTACAAGTTATCACAAGATATGATAAAATATTACACATTACATGTATCTTTTATCACAACCAAGTCCAAAAGTAAAAGATACAATATGAACACAAAATGCTCACGAGTAGGATGAAGATCCCGTGAGTCAAAAAGAGAAATCTGGCACAAAGGACTGGGACTAGTCTGCCTGCTCACTAAGAAAAGCTTGATCCTCTGTGGAAGGCTCCACTTCGATCCAAGCTTCGGAACCTGAATATACAAATCCAAGGGAGTCAGGACCTCCCAACAACGAACAGGCTACAGCCAAATGGCTAAGAGACAAGAATATGAGAGTTGGAACAGTATAATGAATACCAATCAACAAGTAATGGAAGCATAAAGAGCAAAAGTCCGAATACAATAGATCCACAGTTAACGTCCTTTATTATTATTACTTGTCTTACGGTGATATCTAGCTATGTGACCCAGCGTCCCAGGGCACATAGATCCATATCCTAGTAAAGCAAGGTTGTTATTAGAAACCAGTGGGATTATCAACGAACTATGTTTACAGTGGGTCCCGTACATGCCCGGGACAACGGTCCAGGATTGTTCCGTTGCTTGGTGACGGAAACCAGCCGCTAGGCTAGCAGGAGGGACTTATGTATGCCCTTTATCATGATGGTACCAGTAATGAGGGAGCAAGCACTCCCCTCGGTCCCCTGGAGGCCCTCAAGTCAGACCGGAAATATAGTTGCACAACATACCTAATACCACTGTAAACATGAACACATATTGATATCCACATGTTTTCCCCCGACCCAATGTAAGTTGGTCCATTTTATACAAAAGTCAAGTGTATCATACTTGGTGTTAAGAGATAGCATGATAAGTGGTGATATTCATTAATTAACAAGTTATGAAATGAGAATATACAATAACAAGCCATGAAGTAACAAGAGGTAACATCCATCAAGTAACAGGTCATGAAGTACCATTCATGAAGCATAAACAAGAATAATATATCCCACATGCATCAAGGGTATGATCCAAATTCAGAAAAGAAATCAACTATAATAAACAGCCTAAATTAGTCGACTAGGTGGAATGGTTAGTCTACTAATAGTGGTCTCTAGTCGACTAACAGTCTGGACTAGTCGACTAAAACTGTGTTTCAGAACAGGGGTCGTTTCAAATAAGGATTTCAAGTCGACTAACTCCTAGGTCAAGTCGACTAATCGTGGTCTGAAAACAGGGTACAGAACAGAATTTGATGGTTGAATTTGAAGGCCAAAAGCATGATTTTGAAGGCACAAGTGTACATGAATTGTAAACATAAGTATACTAAAAAGTTTACAAGTCTTGGTGAGTAAAAATACTCACTCGAATGGTTAATTGGAGCTATACGCGTTCGAAAGGAGTGTTGCCGACAAACCTGATCCTCGGCGATAATAGACACGATCCCAATCCAAAAGTTGTAGTTGCTTGAGATGGAGATGATGACTTTGTGGTGTTTTTGGAGTTGGGGTTGAGGTTGAGATGAAGGAGGGATTTTGGTGAAGGCCAAATCTTTGTTGAAGTGAAGAAAAGAAATGAAAATGTAAAGGAAAAGTTTATATAAGATTTTGATTTTGTGAAGGAGGTGCAATTTATGTAGAAGAGAGGGGGTTTTTTTGCAAATAGGAGGGGATGAGGTGTCCCTCTTTTGGCCACTTGGCCGGCCATGGAAGAGAGAGAGAAAGAGGGGCATTAATGGTAGAAGTGTGTGGAGTTTGTTGGAATTTTGGAAAGGTTGGAATTTTGGAAAATTGGAAAATCTTGTGGCTTGTGGAGGAAGGAAGAGAAATAAAGAAAAAGGAAAAAGAAAAGAATTTAAAAAGGAGAAGATATTTTCTTTGGCTTGGAAAATGAAAATATTGAAAAGACAATTTCCCGGGTTTAAGTCGAAGATGCGGAAAACATTTCGGAAAATACCGAAATCGTCCCGAAATCAAGTATCTTGGAACGACTCGTAAAATTTACCAAAATCAATAATAATATTTTAAGACTCATGGTGAAATTCGTTTGGAGAAATAATTTATAGTTTTAAAACTAAAAATCCCGGAATCAGTTAGCTACCGACTCCGGTGGAATTTTCATAAAATCATAAAATTCTCAGAAAAAGTATTTAGGTAAGAAATACGATTCTAAGAAATAATGCCTAAAGGACTTTCTAGAATTTCCTAACTGTTTGTAAGATAAAAATCTGGGAATCGATCAGCGACACTGGTCGACACCGGTTTTGAAGATTTTCAATTAATTCAGGAAAATTCCAGAAAATCATATAAAATCTAAAATATTGGAAAATAATATTTGAAACTGAAATCGGTCAAATACAGGAAGTAAATCGAAAAAATACGATCGAAAAATTGAATACGCAACTAAGTACGTATTCTGTTGACTGAATTTTCCTGCACACAAAATATTATATGTTAGTTTTAAGAATAGATGTGCAAGTCTCAGTTCTAATCCGCGGTAGCAGGGCTATGCGGGTCGTGATCCTCAGGGAGGGACTGCGATGGAAGCATTAAGCAAGTTTCTCTAAAGTTTTTATTTTTATTTGTTAAGTTAGAAAGGAAGTGGTATTTACAATGGGTGGTAGAAAAGAATATGGAGATGAGTTGTATTTAATCTACAAAAAAGAAAAGAAAAGAAAAAGAAAGAAAACTTATCTCTTTAGTCTGCTTGCCGTTTGAACCGTTGCGATGATTTCCCTTTTCTTGGAAGGTGTACAAGCACGGCTTATGGGATCGTCCGCCTTCTTAATCTACTCTACGAAATGAAAAACAAGCTATGAAGACCTGTTCATCGCCATTGGGCTGTCAAGGTTCCTTCTTCGGCTAGGTATTCTCGAAGCAGTTGGATCTCATGGTGGGCAAGACATTAGAGAACAAATAGAAGAAAGTAGATACAAGATTAAAATAAGAATAAAAGAAACTAGAATAATACAAGAATAAAATAAAACAAGCCTTGATTTGATTATTAAACAATGGTGGAAAAATAACACTTACACCGACTGTCACCATCAGTACAAGCAGATCCCTTCCTCCATGAATACATCATCTCCTCTCAGCTTTTACAAAAAGAAAATAAAAATATACAGAGGTGGAAAGAAAACCTAAAAACCCTAACTTTGGCCCTTGGCTCTTCTCTGGACTGTGTACTCTCTGTGTTGCATCTGCAGGGATATTTATAGGTGTTGGAAGATGTAGAGTCCTAGTACAACTCTCCCAAAAAGATCTTATCTCCAGAAATTCAAATCTGTCCTGCAACTTCTTATCATGTTGATCGCCGAAATCAGCTTATCTACGGATTGAATTGGAAAGTTTGATCAACATAAGAGTTGTAGGTCTTCAAGTCTTCTTTCTGGAGCATCTTGAATCATCGGATTTTCATAACTGTAGCAAAAGTTATGATTTAAACACTAAAACGTGTACAGTCTGAATCCGAATTCTTTGAATTTTTATCTTTGCACTCTCTTTGGCTTTTATCCTCATCCTGCAAGAGTTTAGGGTTGGGTAGAATTCTATCCTTCCCTCATCTTTAATAATTGCAACTTTAGCCCTTGCATAATTGCACTTTGACAATTGATATTTGCACTTTTACTCTTGGGCTTCAAATATGGGCTTGGATCTGGGCTTTTGGGCTCTTTAAGCTTTAATTCTTTCTTTTTATTATTTCGAGGCCTGAACACAATAAATCACAAAATATTAATAAATGTGCAGAATTATATAAATAAATATGAAAATGTGACGGTAAATATGATGATAAAAATGCACTTTTCACTACCAATCACACCCCCACACTTATCTTTTTGCTCGTCCTCGAGTAAAAATCAAAAAGAAAGAGAAAAATCTAACCTAGCTAACTCACTTTCGTAGGAATCACGATTGCACTTAGCACGTGCAACAAGCCGTTAAACCTCTAGGTTACCCTAGAGGACGAGTGTTGTCTCGTGAGGGTTTTCAGCGGATTACACCCACAAAATCCATAAAAAGGAAAATATTTGTCTTATATTGGAAGAGACTAAGTAGTCTATAAGTTTTAGGATCCTCAATTTTATTCATTCTTCAAACCTAGTCTTTATAAAGTCAATTGTTATTCATTTTAGGTAAGGATTAAAATTGAATTTCTAATATAGTCTTTTTCGTTACCAAAATTCATACGCACCCTTGTGAATCTAGGAATTCCTTAACTTGGACTCTCATGCCTCTTTATTATTTTTATAACATCATCTAATTTTCTTTCGTGTAAGTATCAAGGCTTCTTGAGGCCCTCATACCTAACTAATTGACTATTAGATGTGTTAATATATTTATTTTTTTTTATTTTTTTTTTGGCATGTATAACTCATCTAATTTTCTTTCGTATAAGTATCAAGGCTTCTTGAGACCCTCATACCTAACTAATTGATTATTAGATGTGTTAATACATATATTATTTTTCTTAGTCTTCTTAGGCTTTCTAATCCACCCATGTAACGAACTTAAAGTCGATGACTCCCAAACCGGTTGGCTTTAGGGCACCAAGTGAGAAAACACCCCGCGGACTCAAATTCGAGTGAACTAGGCCCCAAAACTAAGGATTTTATTTTATTTACTCACCTTTAGGCATGAATACTTATGCTTCTTGAGGCACATGTATCAGCTTAATTGGTGATTTTTTTTTTCTTCTTTTTTTTTTTTTTTTATGAGGCACAAGGTCTTTGTCTTAGAATCCTAGATATGCATTTGATATGCACATTTCATTAAGGTAAAAATCAAGACAAATTATTTATTCAATTTCTCTCCTATACCTAAAAATTAAACAATTCATTTATTTTGACCAAGTTTTTAGAAATCCTAATCATGATTTTTCTAATTCTTAAAACTAACTTAGATTTCTTTCAAAAAAATAAGTCAAAATATTGTCCTTTTTATAATAATTTTTTTTTTAAAATTTTTTTTTAAAATTTTTTTTATTAGCAAATTTTGTTAGTGTCTACTTATGTTAGTATGTTAGTAAAGCCCACCCCCACACTTATCTCATGCATTGTCCTCAATGTATGAATGAATGCATATATGCATGAAACAGAACAAGGGAAGGCGGAAGTTACCTTAGGGTGGTGGTTCCGGAGGTGGTCTAATTGGTCCACGAAATGCGGCCCAATCAAGATAACAGATAATTTGGTGGAACCCACCAGAAACTTTCCTTACATAACCCACTAAAATATATGTATAATCATTTTTTAGAATTTCCACCCCATCAAATTTCCAAATTTCATAATAAATTTCAGAGTTAATTGTCTCAACCTCCTTGTCCCAAAATGGAGTATGAAAAGATGGAATTATTGACTTGGACATTATAGGTACGGGAACGAATACCGACTCAAGGAAGATGCTCAAATCAAGTAAGGGCTCAGGAGTCGGGCTAGGTTCAAGAAGTGGGTCCATGTCAAGAAATTGAAACTCAAGTCCACAATCTTCTTCCCACAATGAAACGTGACCTATTATGGATGATATCTCTTTACTTCCAATATTAAGGAATTCTAGCTCATCGCCATACAATTCTTCAAAACTAAGGTCAACATCTTCCGTCAGAATTGTACAATCAGTTTCAGAAGTAAAGAGATTGTGAGAATCTAGGTCATGTTCAAGTTCTAATTCGGGAAAGGGAAAACTTGCCAAGTTATCAGAATTTGAAGTTTCGGCAAGTTCACATGATGGTACTGAATTAGAATCTTGTTGTCCAAAGCAACTTAGTTCGTCTGCTTTAAAAGAGTGGTCAGCGATATCAGAATCAGCCGGACGGTTAGAACGTAAGCATTGAACCATCAAATCAATATCATGATCACGGGCTAATTTAGCCTCGGTCATGGCAGCTAGCATCCCTTCATAGTCGATAGGTGCTTCTTGTTGAAAATAGGAAGGGTAATCTTGATAAAATTGTGAGTCGGTGGACTCACGTATCATCATGTCTAAAATTGATGGTGAATTTTGCTTGGACTTATTTATACTCATCATTTCCAAGATAGATGGATTTCTATTCTGAATGGGTGGATCTGAGTATGAATCTTGGGAAGAATGTGGACTAGATGGATATGGAGGACAATTTGGTTGAGAATTAGACTCGGGGGACTCGAAACCCCATGAACTCTGTGACGAGTTGAAATTATTATGGAAATTATAGTCATAAGATGGGGGGTGTGGGTTATACTCATTCGGATAAGACCATTCCGGCACACTAGATTGGTCAAAGTTAGGGTATGCCGGGTTGGTAATATCCGAATAATAGTTAGGGGTGTAATATGGATTAAAATTGGAATTATTCTTATATGCCATATCACACCAACACAAACACAACAAACAAATAAACAAACAAAAAAGAAAAATTCTAACCTGAGTTAGGGTAGACCTATGACCTAGACGACTCCTAACTGGTTAGACCGTCCACAGGAGGTTGGGTGCAGACTTTGACCACAAGTTAATCAGCCAGGTCAGGGCAAGAGTGGTGGGAGGTTTTCCGTCAAAGACGTTCCTTAATTAAATAACCACCACACTTCGGGCTTTCGGCCCTCAATCCCCTTCCTAGACACTGATTTGGCAGGAGTCAACTTCCAACACCGTTCCTCCTTAGGATAATCTCCTATTGAGTCCGAGATATCCCTAGGGCCAATGTCTACTAATTTTTATGTTAGGCTTGGGTTAGTGAGTGCTTGGGATATGATTTTTGGGCTAAGGAAGGGTGATGAAATCCCCACCTTATCTTGTTAATGGGTTATGCCCTTAAGATGAATTAGTGCAAGTGTACAAAATAGATAAGAATCACTCAAAGCAGAAAATCAACCAAGAGATGAGTCCTATTCTACATGCAATGCGTACGTACCTTGCTCCTCCAGCACTGTTCAACAGTAAATAAAAATAATTGAAAAGACACGTGCCTAATATGCAAACGTCTAATCAAATTTTATTTTTAACAACCAATAATTTACTGTTGAATTATTAGCAATTTACAGGTATATCACAGAACAAAACAGAATAGAGCAGTAAGCAGTAATCTCAAATTGCAGCAATCTGCAAAAAAATTTGAATCAGTAGTCCTTACTGTTGCCGCGTTTCCGCGGCTCTGGCCGCGGATCCGCGGCAAAACAGTAGGCTCCTGTGCTCTGCCTTCGAGGGCAGAGGCACAGGGCAGCTATATGTCCACTGCAGCTGCTGTTTTCTGTTTCCTGTTCTCCAAACCTGCAAACAGAAAAGAATAACGAATTAGTTAAAAAATTTTTTTTTGTTTTGTTTTAGAGACAACTTACCATCCTTCCCCGGCAACGGCGCCAATTTGTTGACTGAATTTTCCTGCACACAAAATATTATATGTTAGTTTTAAGAATAGATGTGCAAGTCTCAGTTCTAATCCGCGGTAGCAGGGCTATGCGGGTCGTGATCCTCAGGGAGGGACTGCGATGGAAGCATTAAGCAAGTTTCTCTAAAGTTTTTATTTTTATTTGTTAAGTTAGAAAGGAAGTGGTATTTACAATGGGTGGTAGAAAAGAATATGGAGATGAGTTGTATTTAATCTACAAAAAAGAAAGAAAAGAAAAAGAAAGAAAACTTATCTCTTTAGTCTGCTTGCCGTTTGAACCGTTGCGATGATTTCCCTTTTCTTGGAAGGTGTACAAGCACGGCTTATGGGATCGTCCGCCTTCTTAATCTACTCTACGAAATGAAAAACAAGGTATGAAGACCTGTTCATCGCCATTGGGCCATCAAGGTTCCTTCTTCGGCTAGGTATTCTCGAAGCAGTTGGATCTCATGGTGGGCAAGACATTAGAGAACAAATAGAAGAAAGTAGATACAAGATTAAAATAAGAATAAAAGAAACTAGAATAATACAAGAATAAAATAAAACAAGCCTTGATTTGATTATTAAACAATGGTGGAAAAATAACACTTACACCGACTGTCACCATCAGTACAAGCAGATCCCTTCCTCCATGAATACATCATCTCCTCTCAGCTTTTACAAAAAGAAAATAAAAAATATACAGAGGTGGAAAGAAAACCTAAAAACCCTAACTTTGGCCCTTGGCTCTTCTCTGGACTGTGTACTCTCTGTGTTGCATCTGCAGGGATATTTATAGGTGTTGGAAGATGTAGAGTCCTAGTACAACTCTCCCAAAAAGATCTTATCTCCAGAAATTCAAATCTGTCCTGCAACTTCTTATCATGTTGATTGCCGAAATCAGCTTATCTACGGATTGAATTGGAAAGTTTGATCAACATAAGAGTTGTAGGTCTTCAAGTCTTCTTTCTGGAGCATCTTGAATCATCGGATTTGCATAACTGTAGCAAAAGTTATGATTTAAACACTAAAATGTGTACAGTCTGAATCCGAATTCTTTGAATTTTTATCTTTGCACTCTCTTTGGCTTTTATCCTCATCCTGCAAGAGTTTAGGGTTGGGTAGAATTCTATCCTTCCCTCATCTTTAATAATTGCAACTTTAGCCCTTGCATAATTGCACTTTGACAATTGATATTTGCACTTTTACTCTTGGGCTTCAAATATGGGCTTGGATCTGGGCTTTTGGGCTCTTTAAGCTTTAATTCTTTCTTTTTATTATTTCGAGGCCTGCACACAATAAATCACAAAATATTAATAAATGTGCAGAATTATATAAATAAATATGAAAATGTGACGGTAAATATGATGATAAAAATGCACTTTTCACTACCAATCATATTCCAGGAACGGGGTATTACAATCCATCCACCTACAAAAAATTTCGTCCTCGAAATTTCAGGAAATGAAAGATAACGGTAGAGATGGATAAGAAGAAAGAATTTTACCAATCAAGTTGTGAAGAGTTGCGGATAACGCTCACGGATAACATCCTCTCGTTCCCACGTGGCCTCTCCTGGCGCATGCCTGTTCCAAGACACCAACACTAATGGTATTGCCTTATTCTTCAATGTCTTGACACTTCTATCCAAAATGGCCATCGGTTGCTCTTGGTATGACAAATCTGGTTGTAGTTCCAGTTCGGAGTGATCCAGGATATGACTATCATCCTTGACATACTTCCTCAACTGTGATACGTGGAATACATTGTGAACTCCGTCCAACGATGGCGGTAATGCCAATCGATAAGACACTCTCCCACACGGTCCAAAATCTCGAATGGGCCGATATATCTCGGACTAAACTTTCCACGAGTACCGAACCGGATTACTCCTTTTGTAGGTGATATCTTCAAAAACACATGATCTCCTGTCTGGAATTCCAATGGCCTTCTCTGAGTGTCAGCCCAACTTTTCTGCCGACTCTGAGCTGCCCTGAGGTGATCTCTGATGATTCTGACTTTATCTGATGTCTGAATCAGGATCTCTGGCCCCAAAAGTCTCCTCTCACCGACTTCGTCCCAACATATCGGTGACCTACACTTCCTTCCATACAATGCTTCAAATGGTGCCATCTTGATACTTGCCTGATAGCTGTTATTATAAGAAAATTCAGCCAAATGAAGATGATCTTCCCATGATCCCTTGAATTCAATCATGCAAGCCCGCAACATGTCTTCAAGAATCTGGATAGTCCTTTCAGATTGTCCGTCTGTCTGAGGGTGATAGGAAGTACTGAATTTCAGACGAGTTCCTAGACTGTCTTGGAGACTTTCTCAGAAATGTGATCTGAATCTTGTGTCTCTGTCTGATACAATACTAACTGGAACTCCATGTAGACGAACTATCTCCCTCATGTACTTGTCTGCCAAAACCTCTGTTGTCTGACCTACCCTGAACGGTATGAAGTGAGCTGATTTGGTGAGGCGATCAATGATTACCCATACAACATTATTACCCTTAGGACTACGAGGTAATGCCGTAACAAAATCCATGGTGATGTGCTCCCACTTCCATTCGGGTATTGGTAAGGGTTGTAGAAGTCCAGCTGTCCTCTGATGTTCTATCTTTATCTGCTGGCAAACTAAGCACTTGGCTACATACTGGGCTATCTCCCTTTTCATAGCATTCCACCAAAACTGCTTCTTTATGTCTTGATACATTTTGTTTCCCCCTGGGTGTATGGAATAGGCTGAACTGTGTGCTTCTGCTAGAATCTTCTGTCGAACTTCTCCTTGGGGAACACAAAGCCTGCTACCAAAATACAAGGCATCATCCGGATGAATACTGATATCAGTCCTCAATCCAGCCTCTACTTGAGCTCGGAATTGCTGTAATCTGGGGTCTTCCTTTTGAGCTTCCTTGATCTCATCTATCAATGCTGACTGAATCTGCAAGGTCATGAACTGTCCTGCCTTATCAGTTCCTTGAACTATCATCAAGTCCAATCTTATGATGTCTTAGATCAACTCGTTCTGTTGAGTAAGTTGGACTAGTACTCTATTCTCTGGCTTCCTGCTCAGTGCATCTGGAACTGTATTGACCTTGCCCGGATGATATTGCAAGTCTATATCATAGTCCGCCATTAGCTCTAGCCACCACCTCTGCCTCATGTTCAATTCCTTCTGTGTGAAAATATATTTGAGGCTCTTGTGATCCGTGTATATTAACACCTTGTCTCCCAGAAGATAATGCCTCCAGATCTTTAAGGCAAATATAACAGCTGCTAGCTCCAAGTCATGAGTTGGGTAATTTCGCTCATGAGGCTTCAGTTGCCTGGATGCATAGGCTATAACATGATCATGTTGCATTAGTACACACCCCAGGCCTTTTCCGGACGCATCACTGAATATGACCATCCCTCCTCTACCTGAGGGAGTCCTCAAGATTGGAGCTGTAATGAGTCTTCGCTTCAATTGCTCAAAGGCTGCAGTACATTCTTCTGTCCATATGTACCTTTCTCCTTTCCGGGTGAGCTTGGTCAACGGGGCTGCAATCTTAGAGAAATCTTGGACAAAGCGTCTGTAATATCCGGCTAGTCCAATAAAACTCTTAATTTCAGTCACCGTCTTTGGAATTGGCCAGTCCTTCACTGCCTGGACTTTGCTGGGATCAACTGAAATTCCTTCTGCTGAAACCATGTGTCCAAGGAAGGCTATACTGTCCAACCAAAAGTCACACTTGCTCCTCTTAGCATGAAGCTGCTCCTGCTGGAGAGTCTGCAATACTATCCTCAAGTGTTCTGCATGCTCCCTGTTGTTCTTTGAATAGATCAAGATGTCATCTATAAAAACAACTACAAACTGATCCAAATAGGGCGAGAACACTCTGTTCATCAAATCCATGAAAACTGCAGGGGCATTGGTGACTCCGAAAGGCATAACTAGAAACTCATAGTGGCCATAACGGGTCCTGAATGCCGTCTTCGGAATATCCTCTTTCTTCACCTAAGCTGATGGTAACCCGATTGTAAATCTAATTTAGAGAATACTCGGGCTCCATGAAGCTGATCAAACAGATCATCAATCCTAGGTAAGGGATACTTGTTCTTGATGGTAACTTTGTTCAATTCTCTATAATCAATACAAAGCCTTTTACCACCATCCATTTTGTTTGCCAATAATACTGGAGCTCCCCATGGTGAAGTACTTGGTCGAATTAATCCCTTGTCAGAGTATTCTTGCAGCTGCTTCTTTAGAATCTCTAACTCCGTCGGTGCCATCCTGTACGGAGCCTTGGATATAGGAGCTGCTCCAGGCACAGTACCAATAGAGAACTCAATCATCCTTTCAGGTGGAAGTCCTGAGATTTCAGCAAACACTCCCGGGAATTCATCCCACACCGGTGTGCCCTTCTGAACCTCTGAACTAGTCATCCGAGTCTTTCTCTTGGTAGACTTCACTTCCCCACTAAATTGGAATTCAGGCTGAAGAGGGATTCTGAAATTAATCTTCTTCTCCCTACAGTCAATAACTGCATAATATTGACTAAGCCAGGTCATGCCTAAGATTACGTCGTACCCTTTGGTGTCTAGTACGAGCATATCTATGGCCAAGGTCTTGTTACAAAGTTCTACTGGACAATCAGTGCAAACTCTAGTAGATATGACTACTCCATTCCCTGTACTAATCTCCCATTTGTGGTCTAAAGATCTAACAGGTATAGAATGCAATGCCACAAAATGATCTGAGATATAACAATGAGAAGCTCCTGAATCGAAGAGGGCTAAAACAGGTTTTGAGTGTACCCTGATTTTACCTGTTATCACTTCCTCAGAAGTCTCAGCCTCTTCTTCCGTCAAGTTGTAAGCTTGTCCCCTTCCACGCCCTGCAGCAGTCCTAGCTCCTCTTTGGACTGGGCGAATAGCTTGTTGTGGAGGAGGGGGAGGAGCTCTCCTGATCATCGGTCCTTGGTTCCTCTGTCCAGTGGCCCTGGAAGTGATCTCTGTCCATTTGGTCCCTGTAGTGCTGGCAAAGCTTGGCCGGCTATCCCCATTCTTCTGTGTGGACAGGCTTCTATGGAATGGTCTCGGGAACCACATACCAAGCATAATCCATTTGCCCTACGGTAATTCTGTCGAATGTGACCTGGTTTCTGACAATAGCTACAGAAGGATAATGGTTGGGCCGTCTGGTAAGGAGCTGGTCGGAATGGTTGCCTCATTGTCTGAACCTTTGCTGCTCTGTATGGGCCTCCTCTTCCTATTGGTGGAAATGGCCTCTTCATGGCCTGGTTCCTCATCTGGTTCACTTGCTTCTTCTCTAGCCCACGCTCCACTTCTCGAGCTATGGTGAGAACTTCTGAATAAGTCTTCAGCTGCTGGGGCATTAAGAAGACCTGGATGTCCATCTGCAAGCCCTGCTGAAATCTACTTGCCCGCTTCTCCTCATCAGTTACCATGTATGGAGCAAAGCGGCTAAGTCTGAGAAATTCCGCGGCATACTCGTCCACGGACCTATTCCATTGCTGAAGTCGGATAAACTGCTCTTCCATGTCCTTCTGAGCAGTGGCAGGGAAGAATCTGCTATAGAAACTCTTGGAGAATGTGTCCCAGGTGACAGGCTTCTCCAATCTTGCCTCCTCAGCTAGCCACCATGTTCTGGCTATATCCTTCAATTGAATCTTAGCAACCTCCACCTGATTCTCCTTTGGAACTCGAGCTGCATTCAACAAGTCTGAGGTATCTGTCAGCCATTGCTCAGCATCCAGGGGTTTCTCTTCACCCGTGAATATGGCTGGTTGCAGCCGTCTGAAGTCTGAAATATTTCCCGGCCTCTGTTCCTTTGGAGCTGCTAACTCTTGCCGAAGGAGTTCCGTCTGTTGTTGCTGATTCTCCATCATTGTCTGAATAACCCTCAGAATATCGGTATTCTCTCCCGTGGGTCCATTTGATGCTTGCCCAAAGTTGTTACGACCCGACCTTCTCTCCATACTTAGTTGGTAAAAGATAACTGGAATTGGAAAAATGGAAGGATTTTAGGATATAAGGGAAGGAATCAAGAAGGAATCAAGAAGGACTAGATAACTTTGTACATTGTAGTTGGCAATAGCAAATTTCATTAATTTGCTGCTTGATTGTACTATAGGTGTGAGAGCCTAGGCTCTGATACCAACCTGTAACGCCCCGATCCCACGGATACGGGAACGTCACTGCGACGTATATACGTAGGTCAGAAAATGCCCCCACGTATATACGCTAAGCATTTAATACAATAAGGATCAGAGTACACGACAAAGCGTGATATTCATACATATGCCAACTTAAAAGTACAAGTACAAGTTATCATAAGATATGATAAAATATTACACATTACATGTATCTTTTATCACAACCAAGTCCAAAAGTAAAAGATACAATATGAACACAAAATGCTCACGAGTAGGATGAAGATCCCGTGAGTCAAAAAGAGAATCTGGCACAAAGGACTGGGACTAGTCTGCCTGCTCACTAAGAAAAGCTTGATCCTCTGTGGAAGGCTCCACTTCGATCCAAGCTTCGGAACCTGAATATACAAATCCAAGGGAGTCAGGACCTCCCAACAACGAACAGGCTACAACCAAATGGCTAAGAGACAAGAATATGAGAGTTGGAACAGTATAATGAATACCAATCAACAAGTAATGGAAGCATAAAGAGCAAAAGTCCGAATACAATAGATCCACAGTTAACGTCCTTTATTATTATTACTTATCTTACTGTGATATCTAGCTATGTGACCCAGCGTCCCAGGGCACATAGATCCATATCCTAGTTGTAACGCCCCGATCCCGCGGGTACGGAGACGTTACTGCAACGTATATACGTAGGTCAGAACTACCCTCACGTATATACGCTAAGCATCAGTACAAGCAAGAATCAGAGTACGGAAGCAAGTGGTGCATTATACATTCCAATACATGAGTCCAATTACAGAGTCATCACCAGAGGTGATTAATATTACAATAATATTACATCACCTGATAGGCGCAAATGCGAGAATACAAGAAATATACATATATGAACAGTACACAAGGGTGCTCACGAGATAGCTGGAGATATCGCGAGCCAACCAGGAGGTGCAAGGATGGGACTGGAGCTACAGCTGATCTGACCGCTCCACAGAAGTAAACTTGGTCCTCAGCAAGAAGAATCCTCTAGCTCCAAGCTCCAGGACCTGGACGTGAGAATCCAGGGGAGTCAGATGAAACTCCCCAGGCGAGTAGTAATACGAAAGCCAAATGGCGAGTATAGGTGAGCACATGCGTATCAGTAAATCTGGATTGTAAGCATGAATACTATATTGTAGACATAAGCATGCAGGAACAAAAGGTATACAGTATGTGACATCCATGGCATAATAAGATAAACAGTAAAGAAGATAGGGCAATACTAGTTATCTCCTAAGTTATTATAAAACCGATAAAACAGAATAAAAACCGATTACGAGTAAATCCAATTGTACAGGTTTAGGTCATGGCTCCATGAGGTTAGTACTTCGAAGGAATAATCCAAACAAGGAAACCCTCATC
Source organism: Agave tequilana (assembly GCA_038442645.1). Taxonomy (NCBI): domain Eukaryota; kingdom Viridiplantae; phylum Streptophyta; class Magnoliopsida; order Asparagales; family Asparagaceae; genus Agave; species Agave tequilana. The sequence continues at coordinate 40,566 of JAVJIF010024256.1, forward strand.
CATATACCTTTACCTCACATTACCGTGACCTGAACACGTACAGCTCGAAATACAAACAATGCGGCGGAGACGTATTAGAATTATTATTATGATTAGGCTGTCTAAGTTGTAGGTTTTAGTATGCGTCCCATTACACATACTTCTACTTACAACTTATAGAGCAAGTTATCTGGAAACTGATTAAGTGCGATGAATCATGTTCTGGATGGGTCCCGTACATGCCCGGGACAACGTTCAGGAGTATCCGGTGCTGAGCCGGAACGTACCGCTAGGTACCGGGACTTATGGTCGCCCAAACAGGAATAGAGTATCGCAGATCCCATAGAAATAGGTCTAGGGCGTGTGCATACCCGGCATGAATATCAGGAGTAGGGGTGCCAGTACACCCCACGGAATCCCTGGTGGCCGCCAGGAGATCCCTCAAGTATGTGGCCACGCGTGACTCGATAGTGCCACCATGAACATGATTAATCAGGGCCCATCAGTTTCCCCCAAACCGGTGCAAGTTGTCTAATTATAATAGTATATCAAATAAGCAGGACATGATCAGGAATGGGGATCATAACAGGAGTCATAACGGGAATCAGGTATAAACAAGAGATGGCCCTGCAGATTCAAGAGGTGGCCCCCACGGATTCAAGAGGTGGCCCCCACCGGGTATGGTGTGGCACTTTGTTCCATGTGGCACTTTGCTCTGAGGGGATGGATTCTAGAGGTGGCCCCCACAGATTCAAGAGGTGGCCCCCACCGTGTGTGGTGTGGCACTTTGTTCCGTGTGGCACTTAGTTCCATTCAGGACTTGACAGGAACAGGTAGTACAACATGAGTCAGGATCAAGTAGTAGCATGACAGGTGTCAGGTGATAACATATTGAACAGAGTGCAACAGATTGTATCTGGCAAATAGTTAAACAGAATCAAGAGAAGCTGAGCAACTGGAGGTACATGATAAATACAAGGTCAATGGGAAGGGTCTATTGCTGATAGGACGATCAAACATGGCAATTAGCCAAACTTAGTCGACTAGAGAAAATAGTAGTCGACTGGACAAAGAGTAAGTCGACTATGAAGGGGAATCAAGTCGACTAATAAGGTCTGCGTTTTGGAAGAGCTGCGTTTCAGAAGAAAAGTTAGTCGACTAGGGCGTTTGGGTTAGTCGACTGGTCAGGGCTGCGTCTCAAGGAGCCGCGTTTCAAGGGAGTTGCGTTAGTCGACTTGGAACAGTGGGTAGTCGACTAGCATGCTGCGCTTCGCAAAACTGCGTCTCACGAAGTCGCGTTCCACAAGCCCGCGTCTTGCCACAAGTCCGCGTCTCATGAATCCGCGTTTCACAAGTCCGCGTCTCACAAGAAAGAGTTAGTCAATAAGGGATGAAAAAGTAGGCAGCGTTCCAGGAAAAGGACGCGTTCCAGGAAAAGGTAGTCGACTGGCACAAAGGATTAGTCGACTAATAAGGTGCGTTCCAGAATAACCAGGCTGCGTTTCAAGGGTTTAGTCGACTTATGATTTGGGCAAGTCGACTAATACTGGGAAACAGTGAGCAGTAACAGCTTTTAAGAGTTATAGTTTGTTGATAAAAATACAAGTTCTTGGCGAGGAAAAGCACTCGCCGAAATAGGAGAAATCAAGCGAGAACACTCGCATAGTCAATAAAATATGAAGGCAAGCGGATAGCGAGATTACTCGCCTAACAACGATCTTTGCCGCGTCCAACGAAGGGAAGCTCGGTCCCAATCCAAAAGGAGTGGCCGGCCCCAAGTCTTGCCGCCGGAGAAGAAACACGGCCCCAATCCAAAAGGAGTGGCCGGTTCCAAGTTTGTCAACGGAGAAGAATGCGGCCAAAATCCCAAGGAGTGGCCGGTTCCACAAAGTGATGGAGAGAGGTTGAAGGTGGTGTACTTGGTGAAGAAGTTATGGAGAAGATGAAGGTTGGGTAAACAAGGGAAGCAAGAGAAGGAGCTCTCCCTTGGTGGCTTCTCTGTTGGAGGCAGGAAGCAAGGAAGAAGAAGAGAAGAAGTAAAATGAAGAAAGAAAGAAGGAGAGGGGTATTTATAGGATTGAGTTGTGAAGTGATGCAAATGAATAAAGGAGAGGGGGGTTTTTGTAAAATGGGGAGTTGAGGTGACCCTCTTGGCCACTTGGCCAATTGTGATAATGAGAGGGAGTGGGGATATCAAGGAGAAGACTTTTGGAAGAGAGGCATTTAATGAAGAGAGAGAAGGGGAGGATAAAAGAATGATGTTGCACACAAAAACACAAAAGAACAGGGAGGGATTCTTGCGTTTCCCACATTGAAACGCAGCCCTCTCCCTCTCTTGACCAGCATGATGATGAGAGGGGAGTGGGGTGTCTTGGAAATGATGATTTTGGAAGGGAAGAATTAATGAAGAGAGAGTAAAAGGTAAAGGAATGAATCATAATGATGTGTACTTCTTTCAAGGCAAAAGAAACAAAGAGGGCTTGCGTTTTCCCTTTCTCAAACGCAGCACATAAGCTTGCGTTTGAGCCAAATAGGCTAAACGCGGAAATTAAGGTCGCGTTTAGGGAAAGCCAAAAGCTGCGTTTTAAGGAGGAGAGAGAAAGTCATGATAATTGATGGGATTTGATCTGAAGTGCATTAAATGCGGAATAAATGCAGAATCCCAGGTAGGTGAGATCCGCGTTTGAGGAAGGAGAGAGAAAGTGGGAAAAGACAGAGTGGAATATACGGGACAATCTCCTCGGTAACTGGGAAAACACCGGAAAGGCCCAAAAATAAAGTAATCCGGAAAGTCTCCCAAAAATTCTCAAAAATCATAAATATTATAAAATGATTTTCGGTGAAATCGGTTTTCAAAGATTCAATCTCATTTTCAAGATAAAAATCATAAGGTCAACCGTCAATCTCGGTATACGCCGGATTGGTCGGGTTTTCAATAATTTCAGAAAATTCTTAGAAAAAGTATTTAGATGGGAAATGTGATTTTAAGAAATAATGTCTAAAGGCACTTTTGGTAATTCCAAACCGTTTGTAAATTAAAAATCTAGGAATCGGTCAACGATACTGGCCGATACCGGTTTTGAAGATTTTCAGCTTAATCCAGGAAATTCCAGAAAATCACATAAAACCTAGAATATTGGAAAACGACATTTAAAACTAAATCGATCAAATTGGAATACCAGAATGTCCAAACCGAGCAATACTCTGGGATCGGGCCTTCGGTTCAGACTAAGGTTGACTCCGAATCCACGAATCCAAGACAAAACAATCATATAAAGAATTCATAATACAAAACAAATACAAGAAGTAAATCAAAAAAATACGGCCGAAAAACCTGAATACGCAACTAAGTACGTATTCCGAAGCGGGGTGTTACAATCCATCCACCTTACAAAAATTGCGTCCTCGCAATTTCGTTAAGGGGTAAATTGAACACAAGGAGGACAAAGGCTGGAATGAAGGCTTCATAAAACCAAAACAGGTGTAAGATAAACACAGGAAGGACCAGGATGGACAATGAGAACAGGATAAGGAGAAATATCCACGAAGGATTACCAACTCAAAATACAAAAGGTCAGGGGGTTGCTGTCACAGTGACATCCTCAAGGTTCCTGCTCCAGATACTGAGCCTCATACTCTGCTGCTGCTTCATCTGATACCTCTGCTGCCATGTTGTGAGCTTGGCCTCTGCCATAGTCTGCTCTGGGACTTGCTCCTCTCTGTGGGTGATCATGTTGCTGGGGTGGAAATGGAGCTCTTCGGTCAACAGGTTCTGGGTTCCTTCTCAGTGGTGGAGCTGGAAGTGCCGGGGGTGCTGCTCGTGCTGGAATTGCTAGTGGTATTGGGTAATTCCTCTTGAATGGACAATCACCTATAGAGTGATTCCCGGATCCACATACCAAACATAGCCTATTAGCCCTTCGGCAGTTGCGTTGGATGTGTCCGGGCTTTCGGCAGTACCCGCATATCATCTGCTGCTGGGGAGGTTGGAATGGTCGCTTAATCACTGGACCATGGGTTGTCCTAGCTGTATCTTCCTCACTTATCAACTGAAAGGGCCTCTTTACTGACTTGTTTTGTACCTGGTTCTCACTCTTCTTCTCCAGTCCCCTTTCTACTTCACGGGCAATGGAGAGGACCTGAGAGTACGTCTTCAGCTGTTGAGGAATAAGGAACATCTGGACATCCATCTTCAGCCCTTGCTGAAACCTGCTCGCCCTCTTTTCTTCATCTGTCACCATGTAGGGAGCAAATCTGCTGAGCCTCAAGAATTCAGCAGCATATTCATCCACTGACCGGTTCCGTTGCTGCAGGCGGATAAATTGTTCTTCCATTTCCTTTTGGGCTGTTGCCGGGAAGAATCTCTCATAGAAACCTTTTGAAAATTGGTCCCACGTGATGGGTTTTTCCAGTGTTGCTTCTTCTGCCAACCACCAGGTTCTGGCCACATCTCTCAGCTGTATCTTGGCTACTTCCACTTGGTTCTCATCAGGAACTCGGGCTGCCTTCAAAAGATCTGTTGTGTCTATCAGCCACTGTTCTGCATCCAGAGGCTTCTCTGTACCAGAAAATACGGCCGGCTGTAATCTCCTGAAATCTGACACACTGCCTGGCCTCTGTTCTCGGGGTGCAACCAACAGTCCTTGACGTAACAGTTCGGTCTGCTGCTGTTGACTCTGCATCATCCCCTGAAGTACCCTCATCATACCATCATTGTCCCTGTTGGGTCCATCTTGAGAAGTACCAGCACCATTACGTGTACTCCGTCTTTCCATATCTGAGTTGGTAAAAGGGTGACAAGAAGCTGGAAGGTAAAAGATTGAAGGGTCTCAGGACACAAGGAATGGATTAGAAGAAAGAAAAGATAACTCTGCACTTGTGTTGGAATGTATAACCAGGACTCATGCATTCCAGTTGCAAATTCCTTTACCATTAATTTGCCATCTGGACGTACTGAGGAAGTAAGAGCCTAAGCTCTGATACCAACCTGTAACGCCCCGATCCCGCGGGTACGGAGACGTTACTGCAACGTATATACGTAGGTCAGAACTACCCTCACGTATATACGCTAAGCATCAGTACAAGCAAGAATCAGAGTACGGAAGCAAGTGGTGCATTATACATTCCAATACATGAGTCCAATTACAGAGTCATCACCAGAGGTGATTAATATTACAATAATATTACATCACCTGATAGGCGCAAATGCGAGAATACAAGAAATATACATATATGAACAGTACACAAGGGTGCTCACGAGATAGCTGGAGATATCGCGAGCCAACCAGGAGGTGCAAGGATGGGACTGGAGCTACAGCTGATCTGACCGCTCCACAGAAGTAAACTTGGTCCTCAGCAAGAAGAATCCTCTAGCTCCAAGCTCCAGGACCTGGACGTGAGAATCCAGGGGAGTCAGATGAAACTCCCCAGGCGAGTAGTAATACGAAAGCCAAATGGCGAGTATAGGTGAGCACATGCGTATCAGTAAATCTGGATTGTAAGCATGAATACTATATTGTAGACATAAGCATGCAGGAACAAAAGGTATACAGTATGTGACATCCATGGCATAATAAGATAAACAGTAAAGAAGATAGGGCAATACTAGTTATCTCCTAAGTTATTATAAAACCGATAAAACAGAATAAAACCGATTACGAGTAAATCCAATTGTACAGGTTTAGGTCATGGCTCCATGAGGTTAGTACTTCGAAGGAATAATCCAAACAAGGAAACCCTCATCCATATACCTTTACCTCACATTACCGTGACCTGAACACGTACAGCTCGAAATACAAAACAATGCGGCGGAGACGTATTAGAATTATTATTATGATTAGGCTGTCTAAGTTGTAGGTTTTAGTATGCGTCCCATTACACATACTTCTACTTACAACTTATAGAGCAAGTTATCTGGAAACTGATTAAGTGCGATGAATCATGTTCTGGATGGGTCCCGTACATGCCCGGGACAACGGTTCAGGAGTATCCGGTGCTGAGCCGGAACGTACCGCTAGGTACCGGGACTTATGGTCGCCCGAACAGGAATAGAGTATCGCAGATCCCATAGAAATAGGTCTAGGGCGTGTGCATACCCGGCATGAATATCAGGAGTAGGGGTGCCAGTACACCCACGGAATCCCTGGTGGCCGCCAGGAGATCCCTCAAGTATGTGGCCACGCGTGACTCGATAGTGCCACCATGAACATGATTAATCAGGGCCCATCAGTTTCCCCAAACCGGTGCAAGTTGTCTAATTATAATAGTATATCAAATAAGCAGGACATGATCAGGAATGGGGATCATAACAGGAGTCATAACGGGAATCAGGTATAAACAAGAGATGGCCCTGCAGATTCAAGAGGTGGCCCCCACGGATTCAAGAGGTGGCCCCCACCGGGTATGGTGTGGCACTTTGTTCCATGTGGCACTTTGCTCTGAGGGGATGGATTCTAGAGGTGGCCCCCACAGATTCAAGAGGTGGCCCCCACCGTGTGTGGTGTGGCACTTTGTTCCGTGTGGCACTTAGTTCCATTCAGGACTTGACAGGAACAGGTAGTACAACATGAGTCAGGATCAAGTAGTAGCATGACAGGTGTCAGGTGATAACATATTGAACAGAGTGCAACAGATTGTATCTGGCAAATAGTTAAACAGAATCAAGAGAAGCTGAGCAACTGGAGGTACATGATAAATACAAGGTCAATGGGAAGGGTCTATTGCTGATAGGACGATCAAACATGGCAATTAGCCAAACTTAGTCGACTAGAGAAAATAGTAGTCGACTGGACAAAGAGTAAGTCGACTATGAAGGGGAATCAAGTCGACTAATAAGGTCTGCGTTTTGGAAGAGCTGCGTTTCAGAAGAAAAGTTAGTCGACTAGGGCGTTTGGGTTAGTCGACTGGTCAGGGCTGCGTCTCAAGGAGCCGCGTTTCAAGGGAGTTGCGTTAGTCGACTTGGAACAGTGGGTAGTCGACTAGCATGCTGCGCTTCGCAAAACTGCGTCTCACGAAGTCGCGTTCCACAAGCCCGCGTCTTGCCACAAGTCCGCGTCTCATGAATCCGCGTTTCACAAGTCCGCGTCTCACAAGAAAGAGTTAGTCAATAAGGGATGAAAAAGTAGGCAGCGTTCCAGGAAAAGGACGCGTTCCAGGAAAAGGTAGTCGACTGGCACAAAGGATTAGTCGACTAATAAGGTGCGTTCCAGAATAACCAGGCTGCGTTTCAAGGGTTTAGTCGACTTATGATTTGGGCAAGTCGACTAATACTGGGAAACAGTGAGCAGTAACAGCTTTTAAGAGTTATAGTTTGTTGATAAAAATACAAGTTCTTGGCGAGGAAAAGCACTCGCCGAAATAGGAGAAATCAAGCGAGAACACTCGCATAGTCAATAAAATATGAAGGCAAGCGGATAGCGAGATTACTCGCCTAACAACGATCTTTGCCGCGTCCAACGAAGGGAAGCTCGGTCCCAATCCAAAAGGAGTGGCCGGCCCCAAGTCTTGCCGCCGGAGAAGAAACACGGCCCCAATCCAAAAGGAGTGGCCGGTTCCAAGTTTGTCAACGGAGAAGAATGCGGCCAAAATCCCAAGGAGTGGCCGGTTCCACAAAGTGATGGAGAGAGGTTGAAGGTGGTGTACTTGGTGAAGAAGTTATGGAGAAGATGAAGGTTGGGTAAACAAGGGAAGCAAGAGAAGGAGCTCTCCCTGGTGGCTTCTCTGTTGGAGGCAGGAAGCAAGGAAGAAGAAGAGAAGAAGTAAAATGAAGAAAGAAAGAAGGAGAGGGGTATTTATAGGATTTGAGTTGTGAAGTGATGCAAATGAATAAAGGAGAGGGGGGTTTTGTAAAATGGGGAGTTGAGGTGACCCTCTTGGCCACTTGGCCAATTGTGATAATGAGAGGGAGTGGGGATATCAAGGAGAAGACTTTTGGAAGAGAGGCATTTAATGAAGAGAGAGAAGGGGAGGATAAAAGAATGATGTTGCACACAAAACACAAAAGAACAAGGGAGGGATTCTTGCGTTTCCCACATTGAAACGCAGCCCTCTCCCTCTCTTGACCAGCATGATGATGAGAGGGGAGTGGGGTGTCTTGGAAATGATGATTTTGGAAGGGAAGAATTAATGAAGAGAGAGTAAAAGGTAAAGGAATGAATCATAATGATGTGTACTTCTTTCAAGGCAAAAGAAACAAAGAGGGCTTGCGTTTTCCCTTTCTCAAACGCAGCACATAAGCTTGCGTTTGAGCCAAATAGGCTAAACGCGGAAATTAAGGTCGCGTTTAGGGAAAGCCAAAAGCTGCGTTTTAAGGAGGAGAGAGAAAGTCATGATAATTGATGGGATTTGATCTGAAGTGCATTAAATGCGGAATAAATGCAGAATCCCAGGTAGGTGAGATCCGCGTTTGAGGAAGGAGAGAGAAAGTGGGAAAAGACAGAGTGGAATATACGGGACAATCTCCTCGGTAACTGGGAAAACACCGGAAAGGCCCAAAAATAAAGTAATCCGGAAAGTCTCCCAAAAATTCTCAAAAATCATAAATATTATAAAATGATTTTCGGTGAAATCGGTTTTCAAAGATTCAATCTCATTTTCAAGATAAAAATCATAAGGTCAACCGTCAATCTCGGTATACGCCGGATTGGTCGGGTTTTCAATAATTTCAGAAAATTCTTAGAAAAGTATTTAGATGGGAAATGTGATTTTAAGAAATAATGTCTAAAGGCACTTTTGGTAATTCCAAACCGTTTGTAAATTAAAAATCCAGGAATCGGTCAACGATACTGGCCGATACCGGTTTGAAGATTTTCAGCTTAATCCAGGAAAATTCCAGAAAATCACATAAAACCTAGAATATTGGAAAACGACATTTAAAACTAAAATCGATCAAATTGGAATACCAGAATGTCCAAACCGAGCAATACTCTGGGATCGGGCCTTCGGTTCAGACTAAGGTTGACTCCGAATCCACGAATCCAAGACAAAACAATCATATAAAGAATTCATAATACAAAACAAATACAAGAAGTAAATCAAAAAAATACGGCCGAAAAACCTGAATACGCAACTAAGTACGTATTCCGGAAGCGGGGTGTTACACTAGTAAAGCAAGGTTGTTATTGGAAACTAGTGGGATTATCAACGAACTATGTTTACAGTGGGTCCCGTACATGCCCGGGACAACGGTCCAGGATTGTTCCGTTGCTTGGTGACGGAAACCAGCCGCTAGGCTAGCAGGAGGGACTTATGTATGCCCTTTATCATGATGGTACCAGTAATGAGGGAGCAAGCACTCCCCTCGGTCCCCTGGAGGCCCTCAAGTCAGACCGGAAATATAGTTGCACAACATACCTAATACCACTGTAAACATGAACACATATTGATATCCACATGTTTTCCCCCGACCCAATGTAAGTTGGTCCATTTTATACAAAAGTCAAGTGTATCATACTTGGTGTTAAGAGATAGCATGATAAGTGGTGATATTCATTAATTAACAAGTTATGAAATGAGAATATACAATAACAAGCCATGAAGTAACAAGAGGTAACATCCATCAAGTAACAGGTCATGAAGTACCATTCATGAAGCATAAACAAGAATAATATATCCCACATGCATCAAGGGTATGATCCAAATTCAGAAAAGAAATCAACTATAATAAACAGCCTAAATTAGTCGACTAGGTGGAATGGTTAGTCGACTAATAGTGGTCTCTAGTCGACTAACAGTCTGGACTAGTCGACTAAAACTGTGTTTCAGAACAGGGGTCGTTTCAATAAGGATTTCAAGTCGACTAACTCCTAGGTCAAGTCGACTAATCGTGGTCTGAAAACAGGGTACATAACAGAATTTGATGGTTGAATTTGAAGGCCAAAAGCATGATTTTGAAGGCACAAGTGTACATGAATTGTAAACACAAGTATACTAAAAAGTTTACAAGTCTTTGTGAGTAAAAATACTCACTCGAATGGTTAATTGGAGCTATACGCGTTCGAAAGGAGCGTTGCCGACAAACCTGATCCTCGGCGATAATAGACACGATCCCAATCCAAAAGTTGTAGTTGCTTGAGATGGAGATGATGACTTTGTGGTGTTTTTGGAGTTGGGGTTGAGGTTGAGATGAAGGAGGGATTTGGTGAAGGCCAAATCTTTGTTGAAGTGAAGAAAGAAATGAAAATGTAAAGGAAAAGTTTATATAAGATTTTGATTTTGTGAAGGAGGTGCAATTTATGTAGAAGAGAGGGGTTTTTTTTTGCAAATAGGATGGGATGAGGTGTCCCTCTTTTGGCCACTTGGCCGGCCATGGAAGAGAGAGAGAAATAGGGGCATTAATGGTAGAAGTGTGTGGAGTTTGTGGAATTTTGGAAAAGGTTGGAATTTTGGAAAATTGGAAAATCTTGTGGCTTGTGGAGGAAGGAAGAGAAATAAAGAAAAAGGAAAAAGAAAAGAATTTAAAAAGGAGAAGATATTTTCTTTGGCTTGGAAAATGAAAATATTGAAAAGACAATTTCCCGGGTTTAAGTCGAAGATGCGGAAAACATTTCGGAAAATACCGAAATCGTCCCGAAATCAAGTATCTTGGAACGACTCGTAAAATTTACCAAAAATCAATAATAATATTTTAAGACTCATGGTGAAATTCGTTTGGAGAAATAATTTATAATTTTAAAACTAAAAAATCCCGGAATCAGTTAGCTACCGACTCCGGTGGAATTTTCATAAAATCATAAAATTCTCAGAAAAAGTATTTAGGTAAGAAATACGATTCTAAGAAATAATGCCTAAAGGACTTTCTAGAATTTCCTAACTGTTTGTAAGATAAAAATCCGGGAATCGATCAGCGACACTGGTCGACACCGGTTTTGAAGATTTTCAATTAATTCAGGAAAATTCCAGAAAATCATATAAAATCTAAAATATTAGAAAATAATATTTGAAACTGAAATCGGTCAAATACAGGAAGTAAATCGAAAAAATACGATCGAAAAATTGAATACGCAACTAAGTACGTATTCCAGGAACGGGGTATTACAGGAACATTTGCATACCGAAGAATGCCCTTCGGCCTATGCAATGCTCCCGCAACGTTTCAACGTTGCATGCTTAGCGCCTTTTCAGACATGGTGGAGAGATTTTTGGAGATTTTCATGGATGATTTCTCGATTTATGGCGATTCCTTTGAACAATGCTTGTACCATCTTAAGCTGGTTTTATAACGATGCATGGAGAAAAACTTGACACTCAACTGGGAGAAGTGTCACTTTATGGTCAAGCAAGGAATCGTTCTAGGGTACGAAGTTTCAAACAAAGGAATTGAGGTTGATAAGTCTAAAGTGGAAGTAATAACAAAGCTCCCTGAGCCAACATGCTTAAAAGACATTAGATCATTTCTAGGGCACGCCGGTTTCTATAGATGATTCATTCAAGGGTTTAGCAAAATTGCTAGACCTTTGACAAATCTCTTAGGAAAAGATGTACCCTTTAAATTTGATGAAGAATGTTTACAAGCCTGGGAGGAGCTTAAGCACAGACTTGTCTCAGTGCCGATAATTTCTGCACCTGATTGGACTAGGCCATTCGAGATCATGTGTAATGCCTCCGATTATGCTATAGGCACTGTTCTAGGATAGCGTGTTGATAATAAGCAACACGTGATCTACTATGCTAGTAGGACGCTTAATGAAGCCCAACTAAATTACACAACTACTGAAAAGGAATTTTTAGCTGTTGTGTTTGCGTTGGAAAAATTTCGTCAATACCTACTAGGGTCCAGGACAACGATTTTCACTGATCACTCCGCCCTTAAATACTTAATGCAAAAGAAGGACACAAAGGCTAGACTTATTCGATGGATACTTCTTTTGCAAGAGTTTGATTTGAAAATCAAGGACAAAAAGGGTGTTGAGAATGTGGTAGCAGATCACTTTTCACGAATTCCCAATGCACCAAAGGAGACAATCCCAATAAATGACAATTTTCCTGACGAACGCATTTTTACAATGTGTAAAGAGCCCTGGTATGCTGATATAGCAAATTACCTTGCAACCGGGCGAACACCTTCCGATTGGTCAGGTCAGGACAAACACCGCTTTATGAGTCAAATACGATTTTTCTTTTAGGATGAACCGTATTTATTCAAATATTGTCCTGACCAGATAATACGAAGGTGTCTTTCTGAGGATGAACATCAGAGTGTTTTGACCTTCTGTCACAAGTTAGCTTGCGGTGGACATTTTGGTCCACGAAAAACTGCTGAGAAAGTACTTCAGAGTGGATTCTACTGGCCCACTCTCTTAAAGACGCGTATACTTTCTGCAAGCTCTGTGCCAGATGTCAAATGACGGATCGAATTACGCGGAGAGACATGATGCCCCTTATACCTATCTTGGAGATCGAAATTTTTGATTTGTGGGGCATTGACTTCATGGGACCCTTCCCTCTGTCCTATGGCAACCAATACATTTTGGTGGCTGTAGACTATGTTTCCAAGTGGGCTGAAGCTATTCCAACTAGGACAAATGACAACCAAGTTGTTATCAAGTTTTTACGGGAACATATCATTTCACGCTCGGAGCCCCCCGTGCAATAATTAGTGATAACGGGAGTCATTTCTGCAATCGGGCTTTGAAGCCCTAATGCGAAAATACTCTATTTCTCATAAATTATCCACGGCCTATCATCCTCAGACGAACGGGCAAGTGGAAGTCACCAACAGACAAATTAAACTCATATTGGAGAAAACCGTTGGACAGAATCGTAAGGACTGGTCTATCAAACTCATTGATGCCCTATGGGCATATAGGACCGCTTACAAGACTGTCCTCGGTATGTCTCCATATCGAGTTGTATTTGGAAAACCCTGCCACTTGCCTGTGGAGTTAGAACGCCGAGCTATGTGGGCATTGAAACAGCTGAACTTGGACTTGGACAAAGCCGGTGCTTTGAGAAAATTGCAAATATCCGAACTTGAAGAACTGAGAAACGAGGCATATGATAACGCTCGGATTGTAAAACACAGAACTAAGCTCTTCCACGATAAATCAATTCAACGGAAAATTTTTGTCTGAGGACAAAAAGTTCTGTTGTATAACTCAAGACTCCACCTCTTCCCTGGTAAATTGAAAACCAGGTGGTCAGGACCATACATCGTTCAAAAAGTCTACCCTCATAGTGCCATTGAAGTTTTTGATCCAAAAAATGGCAATACTTTCACTGTCAACGGTCAACGCCTAAAGCCGTTTTTTACCACAGAGTTCGAGTCACAAGATGTTCATGAACTGGGTCTTTGTGACCCAATCTACATGTGACCACATCATTTGTTAAATTTCCCAGTACCCCCTGCATATCATTTTGGAACCCCTCCTGTAAATAATAATAAAAAATGATAAAAGAAAAAGAAAATAATATATAAAGATCAAAAAAAAAACTACAAATAAGTGGACTTAGGTGCTAAATGGCACAAAGAACTTTCCTCTCTCCATAAACTCCTTTAAATCACCCTAGGGTTGTAAATTCCTAATTCCAACTAGGGTAATTTAGGGAATACATCTCTCTCAGCTAGCTATAAATAATCTCTACCCCGTGTCTTCTCCCTTACCCTAGCTCTCAACCCAGATCTGAAAACACACAAAGCCAGCGCCGCCCTCCAATTTTTCTCCTCCTCTGCCTCCTCAACTCTGCCGTGTTTTCTCGGCAGAAGTCGTGCATCCGTGGCCTTCTGAGCATCTCTAGAGCGCCGCTAAACTCTGCTGCAGTCGCGACCCTCTGCACTCTTCAGATCCAGAGCCTGATCATCTGTTTCCACATCCGAGTGCTTTCTGTAATCGATTTTTTGCGTTTCCCCCACGTAGTCCGGGGGAGGTTTGCGTTATCTTCTCTGAAATCTTTTCGTTGCTTTATATCCTTTATCATGGCACCATCACTATTTGCAGAAAAAGATTTTTCACACGAATTCTTAGTGATGTTAACGGGTATGGGCATATTTTTCTAGATCGAATTCGTGCTTGAGATTGGTATGCTTTAATATATGATAATTTCGATAGAGAAGCATATTATTGTCCTGAGTTAGTCAAATTATTTTACACTTCCATAGACCATGCTTCTGTGAATTTTGACACTTCCCAACTCACGGTACTATGCCCACGGGTGACATCATCATCACGCTTCCTCTCCTAGAGGAACTCACACATGTCCCATGTTACCCACATCATAGCGACCCCCTTCCTCTCATCGATTATATGTCTATCATGGGGGCTCGCTGTGCAGAGCTGGACAGAGGGCTCAAAGCCAGTACCACGTTTCGAAATGTGCATTGCGTTGGTCGATAGATTCAACGCAATATTTTTAGGACTGGACCACACAACCTCCTTCAACAGGCCGGTGCTGCAAATCATACATGACCTCATGACTCGGCAGCACACGACCTGCATTAATAACATAATCTTCCATAGTATAATTGCAAATTCCTCACGCACACGTGGTGCCAAGTATTCACACCCTGTTTTGATAACTCGTCTGTGTAGGACTTTCCTACCTGATGATGTTTTTGACACATACGAGAGGGTATTCATAGCACCAGAGAGGGCCACTAGTGCCTATAACAGTTGTCTTCATGTAGTGTCCAGTCCGAAGATGTACCAGTTGAGTCCTCTTCTGAGGAACTTTTAGAGAAAGAGATGAGCCTGCCTTTTGGCAATAGGACCCCCGTGTAGATTCACGTGCCTTCATGTCCACCATTTGGCGAGGCATGAAGAAAATATTCCGGGGACAAATTCAATTGCGCAAACAAGTTGAGGAGAAAACGACTCATTTAGACCGAATTGAGGAAGGTCTTAGGCGTTCACAGTCAGCTGGACCTAGCACCACCGCTGGTCCAAAACGACGGAGAGGGTGACACCGTTTCTTTACCTGTTTCATGCATACATTATCTTGCATACATTGGGGACAATGCATGAGATAGGTATGGGGGGTAGATACTAACATAGGATTTTTCATTTTCTTTTTAGGATTTTTCATTTTCTTTTTAGATTTTTTATTTTTCTTTTTAGATATTTCGTTTTCTTTTTAGGATAACCTTAAAAAAAGAAAGAAAATTTTGATCCGTTTTAAAAGAATCAAACTTGATCTTAGGAATTAAGGATATTCTAAACTATGATTTCTTAATATAAGTTGAAAAAGGAGTTTTGTTGGATCTTTAGGTAAGGAAAAAGGATAAGAAAGATAGCTAGATTTTAATTTTTTCTTTAGCATTATATACATTAAACATATTGAGGGATTAATCAAAACTTAGTGATTCAATTTACACATATAATATTAAATAAAAAAATAAAAAAATAAATAAAAATATAAATAATAATAATAATAAAACTTACCACTAATTAAGCTGGTTAGTTGTGCCTTAAGAAGCATGGCCAGTCACGCCTAAAGGTGGTTAAGTCCTTAGCATTCGTGGCCTAGTTTACTCGAGTCCTTGAACCTTAGGGATGTATCTTCATCTGGTGCCCTAAGACCGACTGGTTTGGGAGTCATCGTTAAAAGGCTCGCTACATGGGTAAATTAGAAAGCCTAAGGAAGCTAAAGGAGATGTAAATAAAAAATAAATAAATAAAATATAATATATATATATATATATATATATATATATATATATATATATATATATATAAGTAAATAAATGAACTCTAGTCTAAGAAAAATTCCTCATATATATAGATGTATGTATGTTAGGCTTGATGCAAATCTGGTTTTCTCTCTATTCCCTAAAAACTTAACCTAAGTTGAAGACAAAACTTTAAATAGAAACTTATAAAAAGAAAGACGAGTTTATGATAACCCGAAACCGATAGATCAAGGAAATTCTTGAAAAACATGGATCATAAATTTTTCACTAACATTTTTCTTCTTTCTTGGATTTTGTGGGTGCAATCCGCTGAAAACCCTCAGGAGACAACACTCCTCCTCTAGGGTAACCTAGAGGTTTAACGGCTTGTTGCACGAGCTCAGTGCAATCATGTCACCTACAAAAGTGGTTAATAATAATTTAGCTAGGATTTTTTCTCTTTTTTCTTTTTGCTCGGGGACGAGCAAAAGTTAGGTATGGGGGTGTGATTGGAGTTCATTATTGTATCATTTTCTACTACCATATTATGCTTTATATAGAGAAAAATAAGATTTTTATTGTTTTTTCTCTCTTTTTTCAGGTCCAACTTTAATGAGATGAAGGCCCATCAACAATGAATTTTTAAAGGAATTAAGGGATTAATTAAGAGCCCAAAAAGAAGGAGCCCAAAGGAGAAGCCCATGTCTGGATTCATCCACGAATATTCCCTACTTTCTAGAAGGTCCAGTAAGGCACACGGAGGATAACAGAATGTCAGAAGAAATCGTTGGCGCAACGGCCATGATTCTGCCGCGGAAACGCGGCTCTGGCCGCGGATCCGCGGCAATCATCGGCCGTTGAGCCAGCGTTTAATCCCACGGCTGAGATTTAAGGGCCTCACTCCCTGGAGCCTATAAATAGACCCCTAGGGCCTCTGTAATCGGGGAGGAGAGAAGAGCTTTGTATTTTTGAGGGAATTGTTGGGATTTTCTCTAGTTTTTCTTTAGTTGCTCTTGTAATTTTCTTTCTCCTTCTAGAATTCAGCAAAGAGAAGAGAAGAGAGAGAGAGAGATAGTGAGAAATCTTGTAATTAGAGAGGTGACAACTCAATGCAAGAATTGATCCTTCTTTCTTCATATCTTTTCTCATTCTAGTGCATTATTTTCTTTAAGCTTTTACTACATTGCATTTCCTTCTACAATGAATTGTTGTTTGATTTTTTACTTCAATGTCTAGCTAACTTTCTAACATGACTAGCTAACCTCTAACTTTACTAACTACTAACTCTTGGGTGATTGCTAATTCATGTGATTCATTGGATGCTTTATTGTAGTCTTACAAATTTCAAGTCTCTATTATCCCCAATGAAGATGAGTTACTTTAATTCTTAGCAAATGCTTGTTCCCATTCCATATGATTCATGTGAGCCTCATTTAGAGCCTTGTCTTTAGAACAAGTGACTTGATGGAACACGAAAATGGAGCACCTAACTATGCTATTGATTAGTAGTACAACTTTCTTACTTCAATGCTAGCTTGAGTATAGCTTTGATGGACTAATGAATCTTGTATTTTCTTTCTTAGCATATCCTTGAGTGACTATCCTTGATTCCATCACTGAAAATCTATCTCGGGAGCCAATGAATCAATGAGGCGACAAGTCAAGCCGAGAAGATAATTTATCCTCTACATGGGACAATATTTTGACCAAACAAGCAAGATAATTCGTTGCGCCGATGAATCATATGAGGCATGTGTATGCGTCGGAAAAGGAGGATTCGATTGTAAATTCTTTTGATTGGATAGAAAATTACAACAGATCGGTCTTCTGATTACAAGGGAGGGAGGATGTTGAGTCTTGAATCCTCCCTTTGTTAAGGCTGGGTTCTTCAAGTGGCGGTGGAGAGTGAATCTTGTTCTCCGTTGATCGGGTGACCGTTAAGATCTTCCGGGGCTTTTCTCTCTTCGGGTGGTTGACGGAGTAACACAGTTCTGTCGACCAAAACTCTCAAAGAGATTGTCGGCAAAGGCTAACTTGAACGCAGCAAGTTCTCTGAAGGTTAAACTCTCTCTTTTCTCTCAGAGCTCTTTCTCTCAAATCCTCCGACCCCTTCTTCATTGCGACGGGGCTATTTATAGGGGTTTCAGGGGCGTACGTGCCTCCTAAAAACACTCCATAATGGATGCTAACTTTCCCCGTTATGTGGGCCGTGATTGGCCCCGAAACTGGGACGGTTACAACTGAGACGCGGGTGTCAACCCTCGCGCCTTGGAGCTGCTGAGACGCGGCTTTCGACCCTCGCGCCATAGTGCTGATGAGACGCGGGTGTCGACCCACGCGCCTTGGAGCTGCTGAGTGCAGCTTTCGACCCTCGCGCCTTGGTGCGGATGAGACGCGGGTTTTGACCCTCGCGCCTTGGTGCTGCGGAGACGCGGGTTTCGACCCTCGCGCCTTGGTGCAGATGAGACGCGGGTTTTGACCCTCGCGCCTTGGTACTGCTGAGACGCGGGTTTCGACCCTCGCGCCTTGGTGCGGCTGAGACGCGGGTTTCAAACCCTCGCGCCTTGGTACTGATGAGACGCGCAAAATTGGATTTTGCGTCTAGAACTTGAATTCTGTTTTTTAATGGCTTGTCTTTTAGTGATTTTTAGACAGCCTACAGAACCCCCTCCAAAGTTTTTGATATTCCGCAGTTAAGTGGGACGGATTCGAAATACTTTGGACTCTAGCTGAACTCGCCCTTATGACTGGACTGTCAATGCTCCGGGTTTGATCTTATCTGGAATATGGTCTTCGTGAGTGTACTGTGGAACTCTTTGAAGCCACCAAAGTTGATCGTGTTGAGTGTCTAGATGCACAGTCTAAACCTCCCCGATTTCTTTAAGTCTGTCGTGGGTGCACTTTAAGCTATGAGTGGACGGTCGTCTGCTTGTGCCAGTGTACTGTTGAACTGTTCTGCAGAAGCAAGGACTGAACGCCAGCTTTAAAGTTGAGACTTTCATAGGGCTGCATCTTTTGGAATGAGAACGCGACTGATATTCTACAAGACAAACGCGATTCTTGGGCTGATGGAAGGATGCGAACTTTCAGAGAGATGCATCTTTTTGGAGTAAAGACACGACTTTTTGGACGCAACAATGGCCTAGCTGAAGAGATGCGTCCATTGAAGAGGCGCGACTGTTGGGTGCGAATCCGTGCCATGCCATGAGTGCACTGCCACGTGTCCTATGGAGCCGACGGGACACCTTCTTTTTGGCGTGCGAACTTCACACTGTATTAAATGCGCTTTCCCACTGAGACCCCCAGAATGGGTCCCTTTTGTTGATGGACGCAGCTTTGAATCACTCCGAGAGAAGCGGAGAATTTTCTTAAGGAGGACGCCGTTTTTTTGAAAAGGGACGCGGGTTCCTGAACGCGGCTCTCATGCCTGCGTTTTGGTGCAACTTCCAAGACGTTACATGTAGCCTGTCATAAAGATTTTATCGGATCTTTAAACGTCCAATCGTTGTTGACGATTGGGGACTCGCACCATTCGATGTTTCCCAGAGCGACCATCCACGTGTCGGCTCTTCATTGGGCCTGGGCGTTAATGCCTTTTAATGCCAAACCGGCGCTGGCGTTGGAGATCTGCGTCTTCGACGCTTCCCGAAGCGACGCTCCACGCGTCAGCCTTCCATTGGACTTTGACACTCGTGCGGTCATTAAGGCCGACGGTTCTGATTAGTGAGCCATTAATTATGGACATTATGGCTCGCCTATAAATAGGTCTTACCCCCTTCCTTTAGCAGTCCCATACTTTGACTATTCTCTTTTAACAGCAAATGCTCTGAGAGGCTCCATCTTCTCCCTTCAAGGACTTTACCAGGGGCTTGCCTCCATGATGAAGATGACCCAGAGCTTTCATGCTTCTGTTTGGTCTCTTCAGAAGATTACCACTGTCAAGTGATTTTAATAACAGAAAGCGTCTCCTTGAGCACCTTTTATGTCCGCGCTTCGATGCAGAGAGTTCAACTCTTAATAGAGGCCTGCGGGTACGCTGTCCCAATTTGCCATGATATTTTTAGTCCAACTAAGTCTGAATTTTGATATCTCTTAAAGAGATTCATCATCTGGATTTTCTCCCGAAGTCAGTTGGTGCCTTCCTCTTTTGGAAGTAGCGCTATTGACTTAGACTTCTCTGGACGCGAGTATAGTAGACTTAGGCGCCTGGCCGTAGGTTTTGCACATAGAGCTCGCGTCTTGAGGCTGTCGACTTAGGAGAATTTCAACTCAGACTGGAGGTCTCAGGCCTGAATCTTGCAACTCCTGTTCATCCGACAGGGAGACGGCAATTTTCGAGTCTGATTCTCTTCGCGTCTCATATTTTAGACGCGGGTACAAAACTGTGGTCGAACTCTGTATGTTGTCACAGCTTTGATCGCGTCTGTTTCTCTGCCGCCGCAGATGTTCGCTGCGCGGGTCATCCTGCGTCTGAAGATTTCAGCAATAACTGCATCTGTCACTTAGTTTTTCTGTTGAAGTGTACTAAGCTTCAGATCTTCTAATTTTTGTTTGCTTCATGCAGGTAGGCTTGATCATCCTTTTTCATGTTCGCTGGGCCCTTGGGAGAATTATCGGCCAGCGATTTGGTCGATGGTCGACCACAGGAGAAGAAGTTATGACTCCTGTCTTCAGGAGATGGGGACCGGACCCTCGCCAGATCTCTTTGGTTCAATGCACCAGTCATGCTTCCTGGCATGGCATGGTCAGAGTGAGGATGGCGGCTGGGGTAGCGGTGGATATAGTGTTGGGTAGCATCCCCTGTGAGGTCTCAAAACCTCCTCTCTTACCCCAGGAGTGACATCGAGGAAACTCCATGCTCACTGGACGACCTTCTGGCGGAAGAGATGTTTATCAACGAATGATCATACCCCCACTTCGGATGGTCAGGTGGAATCAGAAGACTCTGCTGCCTTTCGACCTCAAGAAACCCATTGTTCTCGATCAACCAGGGACTTCTTCGATGTTACATCATGCATCGTGGTGCAACAGCTTCTGATCGTTGCCATAATGTCTGGTCCTACTTTGGTGCCCTTCCAAACATCTTGTACTTGAAATTGTATGCAGCTTTGAGAAGTGAGTGCAACCTCTGAGAGAGAGAGGGACTCCTTACCGTAACACTCAATCTCATTGTATAAGAGAGCATTTTGTATCACTTTCATATGCCTGGATATAAATAAAAGTGACACTTTTTTTTTGTCTCTTCTATTGTCTTGACTCTCTTGTTTCTTTTTAGTCAGACGCATAGAAGCAAAGAATCTTTGGCTTGTCAAAACTATGATGAAATTTTAACAAGTCAAATTTTGTGGAGAAAAGATCCTATTTCAGAACCCCACAATGCTTCAGAGGTGTGATATTAACTTGACAGAGATAAGATAATTTTGGTGGGCCTGCCACTTTATAAAAAGAAAGTGACAGGTTGAATTGGTACCCCCAGGGAAGATGAGCTTTTATCAAAGGTTTAAGCTCAACTGGAGAGTTGATGAAAACACTGTTAACGGTGTAATGTTAACCTAACAATGTTTTGGTAGACTTGTTGTTCTGTTGAGGAGAATACAAGTGAGACTAGGCTCGCGGGGTCTAGGAAAGTCTTTACCATTAGAGGTGTGATATTAACTTAACGGGTTGAATGTAGTCTTATCAGAAGTGTAATGTTAACTTGACAAAGATGTGAGTCAGAGGTGTGATATTAACTTGACTCAAAGCTTTTCAGTTTTATTTGGGAAAACTAAAAGTGTCACTGTCATAGGTGTAATGTTTAACTTGACAATGAGGGTAATGCTAGAGTGTAATTTTGAACTTGGCATTAGTCATCTCGACTTCAGCGAGGAAGTCCGAGGAAAAGTCATGGCCGTAAGTGTATTGTTGAACTTGGCGATGACCTGGATGCTAGAGTGTAGTGTTAAACTTAGCATCGTTCATTTCAGCTTCGATATGGAGTCTGAAGGAAGGTGACTGTCAGAGGTGTGATGTTAACCTGACAGAAACTCGATGTACTGTTTAGAAGTATAGTGTTAACTTAACAGTAATTTGTCAGAGGTGTTGTATTAACTTGACAGAAATTGATTTGCGATATGAGCAATTTGAGGACCTGTCATCCTATTGATGAGAATGGACAAGTGAATTTTGAAGTGCCAGAGGTATAATGTTAACTGGCAAGTTTGAAAGTTTGTTACTCCATGTAGAGTTGACAAGCAAAGTTTGTACTCGACAAGAGGTATTGAAAATTTTCATTACCAGAGGTATAGTGTTAACTTGGTAATGATTGTATTTTGTAGACCTACCATTCTGTGGATGAGAATTGGTAAGAGATTTTAGAGGGGAGAGTGGAGTCAAGTCCACTTAGGATTTTTAGCAACCCTCAGCTATCAACGGATTTGAGGTGCCTTTACCACTACCGTTTGAGTTGGGCTAGCCATGCTATTCCCCTCAGCATGATGAGTTGTCGAAGACTTATGTTGGCTTAGAAGCCAACATTTTCCTCTATCCTTAGCCGTTGGAGGCTGTCGGATCAAACGGGAACATGTCCCTTAGGATTTTTAGCAAATCCTCAGCTGTCAACAGGTTTGATATGCCTTTACAATTACCGTTTGAGTTGGGCTAGCCATGCTATTCCCCTCAGCATAGTGAGTTGTCGAAGACTTATGTTGGCTTAGAAGCCAACATTTTCCTCTATCCTTAGCCGTCGGAGGCGTAGGATATTAATGAAGAAGCTCTTCTTGATTTGATCAGAGGTGTACTTTTAACTTGATCGGTGAAGAACACTATCGAAGGATAGTATTTCTTTAGGAATCTGCCATTGATCGGCATCATGAGTGTATCGCCATTTGACGTTATGAGACGATATGACCC
>JAVJIF010024257.1:0-58389 GCA_038442645.1 Agave tequilana
ACTATACTGGGAGTGACTCAGATGATGGAAGTGATGCTTCTAACTTGTGCTACATGGTCCAAGGAGATAATTCTAAGTACACATAGAGAGGGGGTGAATAGGTGTACGACTAATCTAATGACAAATAATGCGAAATTAAAAAATAATTGCAACACACTTAGTGTAACCAAATAAGGTAGCTGAATTCCCTGTGAAGGGCTGGACTATCTCCTCTAAATTCCTCTAAATAAGAGTTGAGGTGCTATGTAAAGCTCTCTTGGTTCAACACAAGTATGGCACACAGATAAAACAAGCATATATAAGATATGAACAATGTGATGCAATGCAAGGTTATAAGAGAGAGTTTAGAGATAGTGGATCAAACGCAAACACCAAGAATATTTCGAGGTTCGAGCCATTGCTCTACGTCCCCGCCTGCACAGAAGGATTTCCACTATATCGTTCACACAGGACGTCCCATACAGGGAACCTCCACTGAGGATTTGGTTAATACAACTTTAGAGTACAACTGCTCTATCCAACAAATACAACCTCTACACAAGAGGTAAGGCACAATAACTATCACCTCTACAATTAGAGGGATGGGCACTTAGCTAAAACAAGATCAACCTCACACAAGAGGGATAAAGCTCAAAGCAGCACTCCAACAATCACAATCACCTCTACACTTAGAGGGATACCAACTCAATCTCCATAATCACCTCACTCAGTAGAGGGACACCAACAAATAAAAAGAAGGTTTACAACTCTTGGTGGTTTCACTAAATCACAAACCAATTTTTCTCACAAAAAGATCTTGATAGATAGATAGATAGCTCAAGTGTGAGAAAATAAAGAGTTTGGAAATCAAAAGCACAAAGAAAAACTCTTGAAAAAAACTCTAGATTGAAATATAAATGAAGATCAAAACAATTCTCAAAGACTTCTCTTTTCTTGATTTTTTCAACCCTTAAAAACAAATAAAGAATAAATCTTTAAGCTCAAAAACTCTTTGAAACTTGTGGCTAAAACACTAAAGAAGATGAGAAAATTTGCTCTTGAAATTGTTTGTGAAACAGCCTAAAGAAGTGGGTATTTATAACCCAAAACTAAATCTGCCCGTTGGCAGCAGCAAAGGGCAATTTTGCCCTTTCGGTCGACCACCCGGTCGACTGGCCAATTGTCATTTTTATGACCGTTGAGCCACTGGTCGACTAGGACTAGATACAGAGAGCAACAGTTTCCGTCGGTCGACTGGCTGGTCGACCGGGGCCATTTCCAGAGAGCAGAGCTATCTGGACGGTCGACCGGCTCACTAGCCTAAGCTGCCGTGCACGTCGGTCGACGGACCGATCGACCGACTTTTGCAGCGGTCGACCGCCCGATCGACCGGCAGAAGCCTGGTCCAGCTTATATAGGGATTAAAAACTTGTCTTTTTATTATCAATTAAATCTCATAAAATCACATAAATTTCACAAAAATAAGTTCTTTAAAGATCTTTGAAATACAAATATGTGTGACCAAAATTCAACACATATTACAAACTATTTGAATCATTTTGTGATATTGAAATTTTACCTTAAACCAAAATCGGTATTTTTAAAACTTAAATTTTTGAAACGGAAAACCGTTTTCTCTAAAAACTCATGTAAATACAAAGTTAAGATATTTAAACAACTTTGAAGCATGTTGTATATGGATAGAATCTAATATACATAAAAGATATTATATCTAAGTTTTGACATGAAAACCAAAATCCGGTTAAATCGAAAACCAAAACCAATAAACTGAAAACTTGTGTGTATATGAACTTGAGCATATCAACACTATCTAATCTTTACACAAGATCTAAACTACTTAAACTAAAACAACCGAAGTCTTCTTGTCTTCAAGCCGATCGATCAAACGCGATCCAACGAGTTTGACTCCAACCGAGTGCTAGATGCGATCTTGACGCTCGAGCTCTTGAATTACATGTGTTAGCTCCAAAACTCCTTTGTTAACGCCAAACACGTACTAAAATCTTGATCAAATATTTGAAACTAAATATCACAAGATTATTAGTAAACTATAACTACATGAGTTAATCATCATCAAACTAGAGTGAAGGGCCTCTGGGCAAACAATCTCTCCCTTTTTGATGATGACAAAACTCACGGAGTTATATATGCATGGATTAAAGTTAAGCTTCATTGAAGCGCCCCCTTAACTCATGCATAACAATAAACATAAAGATATGCAATGAATGCTCAATATAAATATGCATAAATGAAGAATACTTCTCCCCTTTTTGCATAATTAAAACAATATGCTCTGATACCAAAAGAAAAAATAGACAAGCATATAACAAACATGTTCTGATACCAATTGTAAAAATAATGAAATAAATATGCTCTGATATTAATTGTAAAAGTAAATAAAAAGTAAATATGCATATAAAACTCCAAACATATCTCTCCCTTTTTGTCAATTCATCAACAAAGAGGTATTAATAAAATCTCAAAACAAGCAATATAGGGTATAAATAAGATTTCTCCCCCTTTTGCATAAACAATAAAGGTATATATTCTATATACATTCATGAAGAGGAGATACATAAAGTAACTCCCCTGCATACATGCATTTATATGAAAAGAGATGACTAAAGCCTAACACATAAAGTATAATATACAATGTATAAAAGGAGATGAAGCTCCCACTACACACGTGTAAGATATAGAGAAGAGAGGTTAATCTCCTCAATATGAGATATACTCAACATGAATGTATATATAGAGAAGATGTTAAGCTTCCCTTGCATATAAGCAATACATATAAAATAATGTGATACCAATTGAAAAATATATTAATTGATGATAAGGGTATACATTGAAACATCATGATACCAATTTATAATATCAAAACATTTTAAGATACCAATTGAAAGTAAACAAACTTTTAAGATACTAAAAGATACCAATTGAAAATATCTTGAAATCAATTAAAAAAATGTCTTGTAAATCTTTGATACCAATAGAGAATGAAACATGTATGTTTTGATACCAATTGAAATATATATATCAAAAATCTTGATACCAATTGTAAATATTAATACCAATTGAAGATATTTTATAATTTTGATTCCAATTGAAAGTAAAAACCAATTTTTTATAGGTAAACGTAACACATTTCAATAAAGATACAATTTAAAATGAAGCATGATACCAATTGAAAATATTTTTATTAGGAGCGTAGGATACCAATTAAAAAAATCAATATCATTTTTATCATAAGGAGTGGGAAGTAAGATACCAATTGAAAATAAAAATCAATTAAAACATGAATATTTCTCCCCTTTATGAAATACTAATAAAAATAATGCTTAAGCTTGTATAAGATACTACTTGAAAAATGATTGTCATTAAGAACTAAATCAAGCTTAACATAAATATAATTTGTGCTTTAGGATGTAAATATGTAGTAAGCACAATCCAATCATGTATATATGTATGAAAATGTAAATATCAATCTAAATTGATACTATTTAAAATTGAAGCATACATATATAGAAAACACATATGAGTATACAAAAAAATATCAATTGTAATACCAATTGAAAATATGATGAGGATCAATTGTATAACTCATATCTACCACCCAATCATGCACATGTTAAAATGATTTTCAATTTGAGCATATACAAGGCATGGTCGCCCATCCATCCGCCCTTTAGAAGGAAAAGGATTTTCAAAAATAAGATTTGAAAATAATTTAACATGCTTGAAAAACTCTACCAAAATGAAGAATATGAACTAGTTTAAGATAATTTGAAATAACTAGTTATAAATTCTTCAAAATATGAAACCAAATCATATACTTCATGAGGTATGTATTTTACACAAAATTGACACTCAAGTATATAAAGCACATATAAGACTCATGAAAACAAGGTCATGAGAAAACATTAAGCAAAGTGAGTGTATAAGAATCATGTGAAAAGCATAATCATGAAAATAGGCAATGAAGCATACATGAAATTCCTTTACCAACATGAAAAACATGAAAATTTAATTTTCATCAAAACAATACTAACTTCAAGGCATATGTATGTTTTGTCTAAACTAGAAGTATACATACATATCTCAAAATAATTTGAGTTCATAATAGAAATTTGCATGAAACGCAAATGACTCAAGGGTATACATGTATATCCAATAGTTTTAGGCAAAATTAACATATACATGAAGTTAAAAATATTAAAATAAAAACATGTACAAAAATAGGGAATGCAAGTTGAAATGCAAGAATCATTAAAACTAGGCTATACTAGTACATCTAATGGGTACAAATGAGCAATTAAGCACAAACATTCAAAAATCAAATTTGGCTCATTAGTTGTACAAGTATATACATAAGTTTTAATAAAAACTACATCTAAACATGTAATCAAAATATGAAGCATAAAAATATAAACTAATATAATCATTAAGTTAAATGCACATGTTTTAGAACTAAAATATGCACTATAGTTAAACTAACGTGAGAACACAAAGTAATAGTCCATATAAACATGGATGTATCTCAAATACTAATCATGTATATCACAAGTCTAATTATCATACATTTAATCATAATGAACATGAAAAACATGAAAACCAATACATGCTAAAAATCAACAATATGAAAGCATGTATTCTAAATACGGAGTTAGAGATTATTACCAAAATCATTAGGGCTAATCTCTAGTCTCCAAACCAAGGTGGTCCTCCCACCAAACTCCCCTTGAAAGTGATGCATCCAAAAATATCACCGTATAGCTCAGAACGCATTCACCTCAAGGCACTAATGCCCTCACGTCAAGCGAGAACTCACACCTACATCAAATAAAATAGGAGTGACTTTTGGTACCCATACTTATTGGGTCCATGGGGGTTATCACCTTTCCTAACCCAAACAAATTTATTTGCAAAATTTACATTATGTATTCTATCATAACAAAAACTTTACAAGGTGGCCCTTACGTCTACAATGTGTACAAGTGTGCACATAAGCATACATGGTGTTATGTGTATGAGCATGATGAGCATGTGTATGCCGTGTATGGTGTGCATGCATGTAAGGAGCATGTTTTTTGCGAAACATGAATTCCATCCGTGTGTGGTTCATGACACATTGGCTTAAAGCGGAGCCCAAACAATCAACACTCTTCTTTAATATATTTATATCATTTTAAATGATAGAAGAAGAGGTGGAACATGCTATAGATACACTAGAAGGTGAAGCAATATTAGCATGGCAAAAATGTGAAGACAAATCATTTTTCAAAGAAATATTTTCTTTAAAACCAAATCCAATTCTTTTGAAATAGAAGCAATTTATTTTTCAAAAATTCATTTTCTTTTACAACAAGATCTAGTTTTGAAGATAGAACTTCATTTTTCTTCAAAACAATGTCACAGTCATTTCTATTTTTCAAAATTTCATTTTCTTTTAGGGCAAGGTCAAGTTGGGATTTCAATGAGTCCCTTTTCATTTGAAATCTCAATCTTCTCTTGCAAAGCCAAGTTAAGTTTTAAAAACAAATCCTTATTCTCTTCTTTTAGTTTAAAAGTTTTCTTTTTTAAGAGTTGGTATTTTTGTAAAAAATTTTCACAAACAATAAATAGTTCTTCATTTAAAGCATCGGCATCAATAAAATCATCGCCGGAAGAACTAACACTATCATCTAGTTGAGTTTCTGAATTTACTTCAAGGGAGTCATTCCCTTGGACCATGTAGTAATGTTGTTCAGATTCATCCTCATTAGATTTCTTCTCCATAATGTTTAGCGTTTGAAACTTTGGAGAGGTCAAGGTGTTCCACACTGCAAAAGTAGAATCACAATGAGAAAATATAAAAAGATATTCTTTATTTAGAGTGCTCCTAAGTCCTCAAGGGCTTGTGCATTGGCCTCTATATGCTTGCTATTACCAAGATAGAATTTCTTAGTTACGGCAAGGAAAACATGCAAACCTAGGGTCATGAGATACATACTCATCTTAAGCTTCCACATATTGATGTTAGAAACATCAAATATGGGAAGGGTAAGGTAATCCATGAGCATGTGCAAACAAATAAGTGTGCAAATGTAAAACTAGATTAGCTAACCAAAATCTCACTCCTAGGTGGTTAAACCTAATATCACGAGCGTAGGCTCTGATACCAATTATAAGTACACCTAAAGGGGGTTGAATAGGTGTAAGGCTAATCAATGACAAATAATGTGGACTTAAAAACTAATTGCAACACACTTAGGTAACTAAAGAGTGTAGCGAATTCCCGGTGAAGGGCTCTGGACTATCTTCTCTAAATTCCTCTAAATAAGAGTTGAGGTGCTATGTAAAGCTTTCTTGGTTCAACAAAGTATGACACACAAACAAACCAAGCATATATAAGATATGAACAATATGATGCAATGCAAGTTAAATAAGAGAGAGTTTAGAGATAGTGGATCAAACGCAAACACCAAGATATATTTCGAGGTTCGAGCCATTACTCTACGTCCCGCCTGCACAGAAGGATTTCCACTATATCGTTCACACAGGACGTCCCATACAGGGAACCTCCACTGAGGATTTGGTTAATACAACTTTAGAGTACACAACTGCTCTATCAACAAATACAACCTCTACACAAGAGGTAAGGCACAATAATTATCACCTCTACAATTAGAGGGATGGGCACTTAGCTAAAACAAGATCAACCTCACACAAGAGGGATAAAGCTCAAAGCCAGCACTCCAACAATCACAATCACCTCTACACTTAGAGGGATACCAACTCAATCTCCACAATCACCTCTCACTAGAGGGATACCAACAAATAAAAAGAAGGTTTACAACTCTTGGTGGTTTCACTAAATCACAAACCAATTTTCCTTACAAAACAAGATCCTAATAGATAGGATAGAGATAGCTCAAGTGTGAGAAAATAAAGAGTTTGAAAATCAAAATTACAAAGAAAAACTCTTGAAAAAACTCTATATTGAAATATAAATAAAGATCAAAATAACTCCCAAAGTCTTCTCCTTTATCTTGATTTTTCCAACCCTTTAAAACAAAAAAAGAATAAATCTTTAAGCCTAAAAACTCTTTTGAAACTTGTGGCTCTTTAAAAACAAAAAAAGAATAAATCTTTAAGCCTAAAAACTCTTTTGAAACTTGTGGCTAAAACACTTAAGAAGATGAGAAAATTTTCTCTTGAAATTGTTTTGTGAAACAACCTAAAGAAGTGGGTATTTATAACCCAAAACCAGATCTGGTCGTTGGCAGCAGTAAAGGACAATTTTGCCCTTCCGATCGACCGCCGGGTCGACCGCCCAACGGTCATTTTTATGACCGTTGAGTAGGGGTGCCATCGGATCGGATATGGATCGGATATTATCTTTACCATATTCATATCCGCACCCAACCTTCGGATACGGATACGGATACGGATACGGATATTAGCAGATGTGAAAAAATGATATCCGTATCGTCAAAATCGGATATCAGATATAAATCGGATATTAGCGGATCGGATGCGAATACTAATCGGATATGTAAAAAATGGATATGGTTAAAGATAAATTAAACAGAAATACTTATATTACTTTTATCTCATCTACTACAATATTAAATGTGATACATATTATGATATTATTGTGTACATATTAATATATTCATCGTATTCATTGTCATTCGACTTCTATAATAATAAATTACACGTCCTCTGGTGCTAAATGCCGATTCGGATGCCATGGTTGATGTCGAAATACTCAAAATATCTTGTGGTACTCTTATAAGAATCGAATACTTTCCACTATTACTTTTTCACCAACTCAAAATATAAAAATTAATACCTTATTACTGAAGAATAGTCTCCTTCATACCGATATCATTATGAAGCACGCAACATTCGGATATCGGATCGGATACGAATAAGATATTACGTTTACCATATCCGTATCCGCGCCTACCTTTCGGATACGGATACGAATACGAATATTGACGGATGTGAAAAAATGATATCCGTATCCGGATTGGAGGCGGATTCGGATGCGGATATCCGCGGATAATCCGTATCCGGTGGCACCCCTACCTTGAGCCACCGGTCGACCGCCCGATCGAGGGACTGGATACAGAGAGCAGCAGCTCTTTGCCGGTCGACCGGCCGGTCAACCGGGGCCATTTCTAGATAGCAGAGCTCTCTTGACGGCGGACCGACGGTCAACCGGCCCACCAGCCCAAGCTGCCGTGTACATCTGTGCATGTCAGTCGACCGGACCGGTCGACCGACTCTGCAGCGGTCGACTGTCCGGTCGACCGACAGAAGGCCAGGTCCAACTCTTATAGGGATTAAAAACTTGTCTTTTTATTACTAATTAAATCTCATAAAATCACATAAATTTCACAAAAATAAGTTCTTTAAAGATCTTTGAAATATAAATATGTGTGACTAAAATTCAACACATATTACAAAAATTTGAACTATTTTTGTGATATTAAAATTTTGCCTAAACCAAAATCGGTATTTTCTAAATCTTGAATTTTTGAAATGGAAAACCGTTTTCTCCAAAACTCATGTAAATACAAAAATAAGATATTTAAACAACTTTGAAGCATGTTGTTTATGGATAGAATCCAATATACATAAAAGATATTATATCTAAGTTTTTGACATGAAAACTAAAATCCGATTAAACCGAAAACCAAAACCAATAAACTGAAAACTTGTGTGTGTATATGAACTTGAGCATATCAACACTATCTAATCTTTACATAAGATCTAAACTACTTAAAGTAAATACAAACTGAAGTCTTCTTGTCTCCAAGCCGACTCAATCCAAACGCGATCCAACGAGTTTCACTCCAACTAAGTGCTAGATGCGATCTTGAAGTTCGAGCTCTTGAATCACCATGTGTTAGCTCCAAAACTCTTTTGTTGAAGCCAAATACCTACTAAAATCTTGATCAAATATCTGAAACTAAATATCACAAGATTATTAGTGAACTATAACTACATGAGTTAATCATCATCAAAACTAGAGTGAAGGGCCTCTGGGCCAACAATAAACCCTTGAGTTAAACTCCGAATCCGAGCTTGATTAGGATATTGACATGTCATATGATGATCTTACTTCATTTTGTCAACAACTTCTTGAAAAATATGACTTTCTTAAAAATGATAATAATAAATTGAAAAAGAACAATACTTCTTTGTTAAAAGAAAATGACTCTCTTAAAAATAAATTTGCATGTTTGTCAAAAGAAAATGATATGTTGAAAAAGGATAATATTATCTTGACTTCTAAATTAAATGATCTTTGTGAAGGAAATACTTCTTTGAAAAATAAAATTGTTTGATAGAAAAAGAAAAGAAAATTATTTTGGAAGAAAAACAACTCTTTGAAAAGAAAATTTGTTTCAAAAGAAAAGAAAACATTTCTAAATGAAAAAGAGTGTTGATTCTCATTCTCACCATGCTTTTCATGCTACTGTTGATAAAAATGAGATTCAATTTTTAAAAAATAGAATAGATTGTTTGAGCTCAACTTTGAGCAATTGTGCATTTAATCATAATAGATTGAAAACCTGTTTTAAAAGAAACAACCTCCACATGTAAATACACATCACTCACGGCATACATATGCAAACTTTGCTCATTATGATCATACTCATTTTCATGTGCATAGTAGAGTGTACAAATGTACACATTGCGGCCGCAAAAGCCATTTAGCAAAATTTTATTTTGATACATTAAATTCTACAAATTTTACAAATAAAAATGTTTGGGTTCTGAATAATGCTAACCTCCGTGGACCCAAAAGAAAATGGGTACCAAAATCCCCACCTCTTTGTTTTTAATGTAGGTGTGAGCTTTCACATGACGTGAGAAACTTGTGCCTTGGTGGTGGATATATGGGCTAGATGGACATACAATTGATGCATCACTATCAAAGAAGTTTGGTGGGAGGATCACCATAGTTTGGAGATATAGAGATGTGTCCTAGTGATTTTGGTGACTATCTCTAACTCCTTATTTGTTTACATGCTTTTAGATTATTGATTTTTAGCATATTTTTTATGATTGTTATTAAATGTTATGTTATTTAGACTTATAACATACATGTATAGTAATTGAGATACACCCATGTTATATGAATTCATATTTTATGTTCTCACTTTAGTTTAGCTATTGTGTATATCATTACTCTAAAAACATGTGCATTTACCTTAATAATCATGTTGTTTATGGTTTTTACACTTCATGTTTTGATTACATGTTTAAACGTAAATTTTCATTAAAAACTTGTGTATATACTTGTATAAGTAGTGAGCAACAATTGATTCTTATATGTTTATACTTCATTGCTCATTTGTACTCATTATATGTATATGTATAACCTAGTTTTGATGATTTTTTCATTTATACATGTTTTCTCTATTCTTATATATATTTTGCTTCATGTATATGTAATTTTTGTCCAAAACTTATAAATATATATGTATATCCTTGAGTCACTTGCCTTCATGCAAATACTATTATGTACTCTTTTTGTGTTAAGATATGTATGCATATTTCTAATTTTGATAAAACATACATATACCTTAAAGTTTATTTTTACATGAAAAATAAATTTTTGTAATTTTCATATGTTTGAAGTTTTTGAGCCTTATTGATCATTTTCATGAAAATGCTAATTACATAATTCTTATGCACTCACAGTTCATCTGTTTAGTTATGACATTATTTTAATGAGAATTTTTGAGCTTTATAGATTTTGAGTGTCAACTCTTGCGTATTTGGTATGCTTCATGAGATATATATGATTTGTTTCATGTTTGAAGGATCTTTAACTAGTTTTTAAAAATTACTTTAAAGTAGTTATTTATTCTTTATTTGGTAGTGTTTTCTATCTACAACTATTTTCAAATTTTGTAAAAATTTTCAACTTTATTTTTGAAAACCCCTACCAAACCATTAAGGGTGGATGGATGGGCGACAATGCCTTGTGAGCCTTATTAAATTTTTTTGTTATGTCCATGAATAGGGTGGATAGTTATGAGTAATACACATGATCTTCATGAAATTCTATTTTTGTATACTTATATTGTTTTCTTATATATGTTTGCTTCAAATTTCAAATAATATCAATTTCAATTGGTATTTTCATTTTCATACATATATATGATTTAATTGTGCTTGATTTACAATTCCACATGTTTAAAGCACAATTATGTTTATACTAGGCTTGATTAATTTTTAAGATATCAAAATTTACAATACACTTCAATTGGTATCAATATGTTTCGATTTCAATTGGTATCAAAACTGTTTTACCTTTTATTTGGTATCAAAATTTACCATATATTTCAATTGGTATCAAAATATAAAATATTTTACTTTCATTGGTATCAACATTTATAATGTTTCAATTTCAATTGGTATAAAAATTTTGTGATATCTTAAAATTTTATTTATTTACAGGTGATATCTTAAAGTTTTGCTTATTTACAAGTGGTATCTCAAAATTATTTATTACTTTAAGTATTATTAAAATTTGTGTTTAAAAAAATATTTTTGATATGTATTGCCTATATGGAAGGGGAGTTTAACATCTCTTCTATATATAAATTCATGTTGAGTGTATTTTATATTGAGGAGCTTGATATCTCTTCTTTATGTGGTACACGTGTGTAGGGAAAGCTTAACATCTCCACTTATGTATTGTATATTATACTTTATGTGAGTTAGGGTTTTGTTATCCCTTCTTCATGTAATGGTATGCAGGGGAGCATACTTAACGTCTTCCTCTTCATGAATGTATATCGCATATATATCCTTATTATTGATTTGTTTTTCACCCCTTTGTGATGATTGACAAAAAAGGGGAGAATGATTTTGAGTGTTAATGATTTTGAGTTTATATATGCATATTTAGAAATTGAGTTTTGAGTTTATGCATGTCTTATATTTTTATGTTTATACAAAAAGAGGGAGAAGGATTTGAAAGTTTTAAAAGTTTATCCAAAAAGGGGGAGAAGGTTTTGGGGAGAAGAATTTTTAGTTTATGCATGTTTCTCTCACCTTGTTTATGCATATATATTTGTTTAGTTTTATGCACTTCATTGAATATTTATTGTTTATTGCTATGCATGAGTTAAGGGGGAGCTTCTATGAAGCTTAACTTTAATCCATGCATATATAACTCCATGAGTTTTGTCATCATCAAAAAGGGAGAAATTGTTGGCCCAAAGGCCCTCACTCTAGTTTTGATGATGATTAGCTCATGTAGTTATAGTACTAATGATCTTGTGTTTAATTAGTTCAGATATTTGATCAAGATCTTAGCTAGTGTTTAGCTTCAACAAAGGATTTCAAGTCAGTTTTGGAGCTAGCATGTGTTGATTCAAGAGCTTGCGCGTCAAGATGGCATCAAGTACTTAAGAGGAATCTAGCTCATTGGATCAAGTTTTGGACCAAGTCAAGATGGAGAAGAAGACCTTAAAGAGAAGATTTTCAAGAAGACGTGTCATGCTTGTAAGTATCAAGATTTTATTTTTAGATAAAATATAAATGATAGATTAGTTGGTGGATTGCTCGAATTCATATACACTTACACACAAGATTTATATGTATTTTTATAAAAGTGTTTTCGTTTTGAAAAAATACCGGTTTAGTTTTTAAGCTTCAAAATATACATGTGTTTTTATCAAAACCTATTTTAGAGCTTATTGTCAAAAGCATAGATATTTCATCATATATGCATAGTGGATCATATTCATACATACTAAGCTTCAAAAGTGTTTAGAATATCTTGTTTTTGTATTTGGAAAAGTTTTGAAAAAATCGTTTTTGAAAACTACAGGTTTTTGTTTAAGGCAAAACTTCTATATTACAAAAATAGTTCAAAATATTTGTAATATGTTTTGATTTTTAATCAAACATGTTTGTATTTCACATTATATCAATGAACTTATTTTTGTATAATTTATGAGAATTTATGGGATTTTATTGAAGGAAAAAGACCAAGTTTTAAATCTCTAAAACCTGTGTTTTGACCTTCTGCGGTCGACCCACGTCGACTGAGCCAGAGGTCGGTCGACTGAGCGTCGACCGATGTGCACAAACGTGCACAATCTTGTTTGGCTGGAGGGCCGTCGACTGACCCGGTCGACCGCCAGGGAGTTCTGCTTCTGGATCTGGCATCGGTCGACCGGCAGAGAGCTCCTGCTCTTTGTATCCAGGCCTCGGTCGACCGGCCGGTCGACCGCTGGCACAACGGTCAGAAATCTAACAGTTGGCCGGTCGACCGACAGTAGAGATTTCTGCTGAGTTGTCCCCAACGGTTAGTTTTTAGAGCCTATTTATGTGAGTCTGTTTTGGGCTGTTTTGTATAAGATTTGAAGAGAATTTTTAGGCTAGTTTTTCGTACCTATCTCAGTGGTTTTCTCGACATGTTTTAGAGCTAATACTTCCATATCGAAAGGAGAGTTTATCAAGAGTTTTTCAAAAGTAATTTCTTGAGTTTTTCACCACCAATTCAATTCTAATTTTCTCACATACACTTGAGCTTTTCATTACTATATCTATCCTATATGAGAGTTGTTGTCAGAGTGCTTTTAGGTGATCAAAGTGTTTAGATCATTCATTCTTGTGTTTGAGGAGGCGAACTTGCGGGTTCGTATTGTTTCGAGTTCTTGTGGGAGCTCGGTGTAGAGGTGCGGCATCGGCAAGCTAGTGTGCTTGTGTGTGTAGTTCTTGCGGGAACAAGAGAGGGACTAGTGAGTCCAAGGAGTTCTGGTGTGAACTGGTTGTAGGTGTTGCGGCACCGAGTGATCTGGTGGATCGTTTATAGTGGAAATCCTTCATAGTGTTGGAGGCGGGGATGTAGAGTAAGGGTGTTTGAACCTTGAAACAAATCTCCGTGTTTGTGATTGCTCTCTCTATCTCTCACTTGTGTTTATAACTTGCATGCTTATATTGCTTATCTATTTATATGCTTTATATATTTTGTGCTTAAATTGATATATGCTTGGGATTGTTTGCTCACACTTGTATTCAACCAAGAGAGCCATAGTGGCACCTCAACTCTTATTTAGAGGAATCTTGAGGAGATAGTTCAGAGCCATTCACCGGAATTCGACTACACTCTTAAGTTATACCTTGTGTGCTTAGCTTACTAGTTTTTAGTTTGCATAAATACTTTTAATTTCGCATTAATTCATCATTAGATTAGCTAGTCACCTATAACCCCCCTGTAGGTGATTTCAATAATATTAATTAATGAGACTAGAGCAAAATAAGTCATATAGTAGAAAGAAGAGAGAAATTTTGAAATATAAAAGATTTAGAATTAGCAGAACTATACATTTTATATGAAAATGATTGTATTTGTAAGAAGTTTAGGTTGCATCTGTTAAGCATAAAATGAGAAAGATTCAATTGAGATGGTTTGAGCATGTTCTCACCTGCCAATAGGTGCACCAATTTGGAAAACAAGGGTGGGAACGGTCTAAGCTTGGGTTGGACTCATATAAGTCAGGGTCTAGACCCGAATAATTGTCTTGAGTCCAAGCCCAACCTATTACATATTGGGATTGGATTTCAATGTCCTGTCTTGTTTCTAAACTAAACGGATCGGACTTGGTCCATTATCGTACACACATTCTTACTGAATAAGTATAATAATTTTAACATAATATATATTTTTAAATTAATCAAGTGAAGAATAAACAAACAAGTAAGTGAAAAAATCAATCTTGATATATAGCGAATAAATTACTAATTACATTAATGGGTAAAACCTATTTGACCAAAACATGCTTTATTTCATTCTTATAACAATAATAATATTATGGTTCTTCAAGAATATGACCGCAAGATATTCACTATCTATTAAATTCATTTCAATATTATATTAATAATGTAATAATTCAATATATAAGACAAGAAGCGTAATATAAATAATCATTTTTGTCCAAATCCTCAAAGATGATTTATAAGCACACGTCTCATTCAAGCCCATCAGGCCACACCCTCAAACCAAACCCCGCCTAATTAAAATCAAGCAAAAACACTGGCCATGCCTAATTATAAATTGTAAAATACTTTGCTCAAGCTTGACTTTTAACAAGCCAACAACCACGGCTGGTCTCGGCCAATTTTCAGCCCTAAGAAAAAGTGATGGGATCATAGTTGATAGAGCAGGGAGGACTAGAGGGAGCTTAATGAACTTGGATGGAGACAATTAAGAAAGATATAATAGTTCTTCATGTAAGTGAGGATATAGCCCTTTACAAACTAAATGAAAGAAAATGATTTCATGTAGCCAACCTAAAAATAGTGGGACAAAAGGTTCGATATCATTGTACTTATTATTAATTTTAACATTGGGGTACAATTGGCATTTTTCTCGGAGGAAAAAAAAAGAACTTCTTATGGTAGTTACACACACAAGTGCAGTTTTTTTTTGGCATATGCCTATCATGTACTTGATATGTGATATTTTTTCTTATGGTGAAATTTCCTCATGCTTCATACCATTAGAAGTTTGGGTGATTTTCCATGTCCCAGAAGAAGTTTGCTTTTTTGTCACAATTTAAATTAGTAATAATATTCTGCATATTAGTGTCAAAAGTGGGATTTGAACCATGCCCTTCGGTATAGAATGTTATTCTGTTGACTTAGACCAACTCAGTTACCTTAATTCTATATTAGTAATATTCTCAAATGCTGATTAGCAAGAAAAACAATTCTTTAATAGCCTGAGAGTGAGGTTTTTTGTAACAACTTATTTAGTAATTTATGATAGTTTTAATGACTTGATGTTATATAGCTGTTTGGTCTTAAATATTGAGATCTTTGTATGTGTATTGGTGTTTTTCTTTAGTTCGTTACCATTTAGCTTCATAATAGATATGGTTGTTCCACTGGAACTAATTCTTTTCAAGTGGCTAATAATTGCTACTAGTTGAATTTGATGATGGCTTCTTTCTAGGGTCATCAGTCATCTAATTTAGAATCATCCTTGGCCGTTATGAAACTTGTGTAGGGTCAAGGCTTTTGTATGCTTAGATCAAACTGATCCACTTACACCTGTGCAGATGACAGTCCGTGATGCTCTGAACTCAGCACTTGATGAGGAGATGTCTGCTGATCCTAAAGTTTTCTTAATGGGTGAAGAGGTGATTATCGGCAAACAAGTGAAAGTTTTGAAACTCACCACATATTCTATGCTACTGATGTTTTTTCCACTGTTGCAGGTTGGAGAATATCAAGGCGCATATAAGGTCTGAAAATCATGTTAATCTAAAGTCTATATCACATTTTACAGAAAATGTGAATCTTCTTTTTTCTTATTCTCCTTATTTTCCTTTCCATGTAATATATCTCTTGCTTCACTTTTGTAGATTACGAGAGGTCTCCTTGATAAATATGGTCCTGAGCGGGTTCTTGATACTCCAATTACAGAGGTTCACTTACAGATCTGTTTAACAATACATTTCTTTGTTGTTCAAATGTTTTCAGAAATCTTTTTTTTTCGCTGTCAATAGAACTTAATATAATTATATTTAAAAATGCTAATCCTCTTGAGAACTTCTCCTGTTCACTTGATGGTGCCTATAATTTTTGCATTGATGGGGTCTTGCAGGCTGGGTTTACTGGAATTGGAGTTGGGCAGCATACTATGGTCTACGACCTGTCATAGAATTTATGACGATTAACTTCTCTTTGCAGGTATGTTTTCTTTTCGTAATTTATATTTTCAGAAAGAAAGTCTGCTGTTGTGCACTGAAAATCATTGGCATTGTCTGACCAGTGTCACTAAAAGAGCAAAATCAATTAAACAGGGGTACAAGCAGTTCACATTCTTGAATTTGCTTCATTCAGGGCCAGCATTCTGTAATTGATTTGTTTTTTTCCCCTAAATATTTGGAGGCTAAATAACCTATGATCATCATTGCCCTAATGAAAAATTGTGGCTTATTTTGACTTATTGCTTATTGAATCGCTCTCCTTAAATTCATGATAACTATTAAACACTTTAAAAATAATGCTAAAACTTAGTGCGATTATCTTGTTCAGTTTTTTTTTTTTAAATTGTCATATAATAATTGTTATTTTCAAAATAATCATAAAACTACACAAATTGCTCTTTAATTATTGGTGCATGTGAAAATTTATTAGTTAAGATAACCTGGAAGTGATTCAGAAATATGTATCTCTCTCTCTCTCTCCTCTCTCTCTCTCTCTCTCTCTCTCTCTCGCGCGCGCTCTCTCTCGTATTTTAGCCATCATATAGAGTGAGATAGAGAGATGGTGAGGATGCCCCAAAGCACCGAATATGTTTTAGAGAAGAATTTATTGAGGTAAGTGGCACAAGGATTATATGGTGATAACAGCAAATAGATTGATGTTTATAGCAGAAATTGAAGATCCATAGGATTGAAGTTCTTTATAGACTCCATCACTGTTAGGTTATGAACAGGGTGTCAGAACTGAATCTTCACACTTGAGCTAAGGTTGCTAAGATGGATTTAGAAATGGCATGGTCTAAATAAGAGTAAAACACGCTATAAATGGTTCATTAATAAGAGATTGATGAAACAATCATTTCGGATAATGTCATTCAAAGGAAATGCTAAACCAATATGGATAATGTTGAGTTAGGGGAGAAAGAAAAAGGGCATCAAAGACGTACTAGTTTGAAGTAATGATTAGGAAGCTAGCCCATATGTGGAGGTCTATGGGCTTAAGTTAATGGGTGAAAATAAGAGAACAAAAGTAATTATTGTATGGAAACAGCATCTAGAATCAAGTTTGCTAACTGTCACAAAGAAACTGAGCTACACCACCAATGCACATTGATTGATCCACCGATCCTCCACCACCATCACAAAAGAAAAATGAGTGTAATGATCACAAAGTGAAATTGTTTAGGGAAGATAATACACAGTGCAGCATTAACTTCCAAACTTTGGCATTGAAAGATAGGACACTAGCTCATCCAACTATAATTTATTGACGTGGATACGAGGGTCATATTCTGAATCTAAATATTGTATACAGCAATTTTCTGAAGGCTAGACACGTGGACACAGCTGTATGCATGTTCATTTGTGAATATTTGTTTCCTGATATTAATATTAACTATATTTGGGCTAACCTTTGATGCTAAAAAAGTTTAAAGTGTCTGTATAACAAGGCAACCAATTTACTGTGTTTTCCCCCTCAAATATCAGCCCCCTAAACTAACCTTAATTTGTTAGTCCCTCAAATATGGGAAATTATTATTAGGTCCCCGAAATTACTTGTCACACCATCTATTTGTTTTGTAACTCAAATGACAGGAATATTCAGGCTGTAAGTTTCGCTTGGAAAGTTTGAGGGCTCCCTAGGCTCTATAAGCGCTTGTTTTGGCTTGTTCAGTGACAAAAAATTTGGCGACCTTGAACAGAAATACGAGCTTATTTGAATAAATGAATGAACTTGATTTGACTGGTCTGGGCTCAATCTAAATTGAACTCAGCTTGTTAAGAGATCGCAAATGCTTCTAAAGACATAGACATTTGTAATTAAAAAAATGTAAAGTAAAATGTGTATATGCAAAAAATAACACCAAACATACATTATTTTCATCACTTGAGTTGAGATTTTTCCTGTGGTACGCATTTCATCAGATTCACTTTGACCATCTTTTACATTTAAAATAGGCGTAGGGATTAGGGTGTTATCCAGCTTAAGGGTCTATATAAAAAGAAAAAAATAAAATAAAAACTTATTAGCCCTTAACACAACCATGCCAAAATATTAAAAAACAATAGTAAGGTGTCCTAGTTTGATCCACTTCAGATAATTTGGACAGATTCAAGGGCCTAATATTAATTTAAGGTTAATTTCAGGAATCAAAATTGAAAAAAAACCCTTTACCCAAACTTTTTAATAAATGAAGGATTTTGCATTGCTCTTGGGCATATGTTCTTTACAAATAACACAGGATACTAAGTACATAACTAAGTAGGGACAGGTGGACAAGTGTGGTTTCTGGACAGAGATGGACATGCTTCACAGAAGTGTCCCTGTGTAAGGATACTCGAAGGAGTTGCCGAGTTATGGTGTCAAAATTGGAACTATCTCCACTAGTAAACACAGTTTGGTGAAGCATGATAGCTTAACAATGGGGATGGTGGATAGAATCAAGGAGGCCAAAGGAACTATTCACTCAGAGGGGACAGAAAATCCCCAAAGATGGGATCCCACAAATAAGGAAAGAAAGAGAAAAAAAAATAGAAACAAGTTAAGATTAGTGCAAATCTTTTTTGTCCAAGCCAAGTGATGCTTGAGTTTTTGCTCAATCTACTGAAGTGCTACTTGGATAGTTTCTGCAACATGGCAGGATCAATGTCTGCACTCAACAGAACAGCCATTTTCATCGGGAAGAGATTGGCTTAGTCCATTTGCAACACCAGGAGCATTCCATCAATCAACTGGATTCTCCACACACTTGTTTACTTTTTGTATGTATATGTAGATCTTATGTGTTTTGCATCTCGAGTATACAAAGAAAATAATAATCACAGCTAGCACATCTATTACAATTCACCCTGCTAGCCTAACATGCATCAGGATATATTTGCTAAACTATGTAAACTATTCAATACTTTTTCTAGATTAATAAATGCATCCAAGATCTAACCTAAATAAACAGTTTGATATTATATTGCATTTTGTGTCCGTTGAGAGAGACCTTTCAAATTTCCAAGCATTCAATCACCAGAAGTGAGAGTCTAGAGTTATCAAGAATGCAACAAGATGCAATTTACTAAATTAGTAAACTGCTTGTTAATTGTATGTGCACGCCTGTGCCAACAATACTACAAACCCTAATGAAAAGGTAATAGTTCTGTGATTTGGTTAATGAGTTGCATTTTTGTAGTTCAGAGCTCTACTCTCTCACACTGCCCTTAATAAAAACGTTGCATTGTGTCAAGGTTTTAGGAATAGACAGCTTATACTAGATAGGCATTAGACTCTCTTTTATAATAAATAATAGATAAGTACAAGATTACAAGAATATTATTTCTCGTGTTACACACTAAACTAGAGCATAAATATCAATTATGCCCAGCTTGTTACAAAGATTAGAAAAAGATCTCCTACATAAAGTTTTTTTTAAACAAAAAAAATTAAGAAACAAATAAATATTGAAACTATTGAAAAGCAAATATTGGTTTGCCAACATTGGTGTCAAATTGTTGAACTATTGATGTTGATGCCGAAGTTGTTAAACAGAAGCAAATTGAACTTGAGTTGAACCAAACAATTGGATGAAGACTACACAAAATCATATTCCTCTCCTTGAATAAGGTTAGGATTTGAGATATTTCCCAACTTAGTAGAAGAGAAGGTTTGAGATCCTCAAACTTGGTAAAAGTAAAGGTTTTAAATATCCTCAAATTCACTAAAAATGATGATTTTGATAGACCCTTAAACTCAATGGAAGATGAGGTATTGAGAGATTTCAAACTCAGTAAAAGAGAGTCTTGAGAGACCCTTAAACTCAATGTAATATGAGGTATTGAGAGATTCTCAAACTCACTAGAAAAAGAGATTTTGAGAGATCCTCAACCTTAGTAGTAAAGCTGTCAAATCTAAGTAGAATTACATCAAACAAACTTATCACGTATCAATGTGTCTGGAACACCCAAAAACATAGGAATCGATTCTTAAATCATCAAAAATTAAACTTTCATACACCAGATATGACCAAAACAATTCTAGTCTTAGATTAACAGAATTTGCGATTGATCTATTCATCGCAGTACCACTTTTGTCAAATCTGAATTCATATCACATTTGTTTTGAAGAAAAAAAGAAGATAAGTAAATGATGTTGATGGGTGGTGGTTAGAGTTTCTTAGGTGATAACAAGGGTTTTATGGTGGCTAAAGTTAAGAAGTTGATGGATGATGATGATGAAGACACAAATGGTGATGAAAGAGGGATCTCATGATACTTAAAGTCATAGTTTTGATATCATGTTAGGGTTTTAGGAATAGATGGTTTACCCTAGACGGACAGGGATTA
Source organism: Agave tequilana (assembly GCA_038442645.1). Lineage (NCBI taxonomy): Eukaryota > Viridiplantae > Streptophyta > Magnoliopsida > Asparagales > Asparagaceae > Agave > Agave tequilana. The sequence goes on from JAVJIF010024257.1 coordinate 21,069, forward strand.
GACTCTCCTTTATATAGATAATAGATAAACACAAAATTTGAAGAATTCCCTTTCTTGTGTTACTCATTAATGCATTGCTACTTCTATAGATCTTGCTGTATGATGTTTTAAAACTACAAATGACTATATATATGTTTATTGATATATTCAGAATAATTACAAAATATAATTAAATAAAATCATGAGTAAACCTCTATTATATAGCTACTATCTTTATTAATAGATTTAGAAGAATTATGAAATATAATTGCATAAATCATGAGTAAATCTTCTTATAGAACTCCACACTAGACCTAATCCTATTAAACCATGACTTGTAATATTACTAAATCCTATAATTAAGACTCCAAACACCATTAACACTCTGTAACCAAACTTCCTATTGTATCTAACGTCTCTGTTTAAACTCATGATGGTAGAACATCGAGAATTTGTCTAAAAAAAATTAAACTAATATTAAAATTGAAGAAGTACTGAATATAAACTTTGAATTGTTGGCATTGATGCCAAACCGTTGAGTTGATAATGATGCCAACCAAGATAAATGTGAGTTGCATCGAAAAACTAAAATGTACACTTTTGCGAAACTGCATGAAAAGTCAAATATTCATCTCCTTAGATAGGATTAGAATTTGAGAGATCTCCAAACTCAATCCGAAGGAAGGTTTTAGAGATTTTCAGGCTCAGTAGAAGAAGAGGTTATAGAGACTCTTAAACCCAGTAGAAAAAGAGGTTTATCAAACTCAATCGAAAAGGAGATTTTAGAGATCCTCAAACTTATTAAAGAGGAGATTTTAGAGATCTTCAAACTCAGTAGAAGAAGAGGTGTTTGAATTCTTAAACTCAGAACAAAACTTTCAAATTCAAGTAGAATTGATCCAACATAACCCATCAATGCGTCTGAAATACAAAAAACATAAGAGTTCACTCTTTAATCGTCAAAATCAAACTTTGACACACTGATATATATGAATAGAACAATTTCAAACATCTAGACGACAACAAATTTAGATGCAGGGTTCGAAAATGTGGCTTAAAATCAATTAGATTGGGAAAACAGAGTTGTATCAACATAAAAAAATAGAGTTATAATAGAATTGAAAAACAGACTACTAATCAGACTGGAAAAAACATAGTTAAGTAGGATTGGAGAAACAAGATCAAATAGGATTGAGAAATAGAGTTGCAATTAGATTTTAAAACCTGAGGTATAAATCAAATTAAAAATTTGAGAAAATTTAATGGGATAGATACAAGAAGATAGATTAGAGAGAGAAAAAGAAAGAAAGATTATCGTTGAACATAACTGCTAAGACTGTTCGTCAAAACAGTAATTCCGTGTTCATGATAGACAGTATACCTTTTTGTAGATGAATTCCTTTAAGTTTCTAAAAGAAGAAGTACAAGAAAATGTAGAGGATATAGAAGAGAAGAATTTGCAAGAAGAAGAAGAAACAACTCTGAAGGAAATTTCTGTGGGAGGCAAGATAAGATGTGGGTGTCGCTTAGGATCATGGCTCTAATGCCATGTTAACTCTACAAAGAATCACACTTTCTTGACATATTTAGAAGAACTACAAAATACAGTTACCTAAAAGCATGAGTAAATCTCTCTTTATATAGGCTCCATACACGACCAAATCCTAGTCAAACTACGACCCATAATATTAGGATTCTATATAAGGCTCCAAACTTAGCAGGACTCTATAATAAAACATACTAATTGTATCTAGCAAATGCTATTTCGGTGTAGATCAGGGGTACAAATCCTGCCAAGTACCAAATGGGAAGTAAAGGATTTTGCTATTAGGTGTTTTACATTAGGATCATTTATACTGTTTTCTTATCTTAGATTGTTTTTAGTAGTTTTACAGAATCCTTCACATTTTAAATGACTCTGATTTGTTTTGGAGTCTGGAGTTATATCCACTATTTGTATCATTTACTGATTGACTACAGTGCTTTTGTATATTTCAATATAACGTTATAAGATTAACAAAAACTTAGTGTGAATAAAATCCATGATGCCTACCTTTTGAACTGAATTTGATCATACAACTCATACCTGACTTGCTAACAAATCATTGGTTAACAAGTCTTACTTGTATACAATTTGCACATAATATGTCCATTAAATTATAGTGAATACATTAAGTTGCTATGAGTGTAATGAGAACTGCCAGAGTGGATCAAATGTTTTCTTGCTTAGTTGGGGCTTAAACCTGGTCGCAGAAGCCTAGACATAATAGGTGGATCCTTGTCATAGCATACTTGTCTTCAAACTATATTATTGAGCTAAGCTCTACTTCTTAAAACAAACTGTTAGGATCTTCGTCTATATCTTATTGAATATGTATCTTATACATTTGGTTTGCTTATCTTATCTTTATATCACAGGCAATTGATCACATCATCAATTCTGCTGCAAAATCAAATTACATGTCAGCAGGTCAAATTTCTGTGCCTATTGTTTTCAGAGGACCAAATGGTTCTGCTGCTGGAGTTGGAGCCCAACATTCACATGTATGTAGCCTTTTAACCAAAACCATAACCCTTGTTGTTAGAATTGTGTATTAAATATACAAATTTTTGAAGATGTATAACACTATCATTAAACAATGGACTGCAGTCTGTCTGTTGATATATGCTCATTTTATTCTTATAGTGCTGTTGACATTTATTTACCACCATTGACAAAATATCCTACCTATCTGGCTTTTCCACCGAAAGATTTTGATAGCCATGAGGAACATACACATTAAGACAAGGTTTCCATCCATGAAAATGATATGAATTAGGAATGCTAGTATTACCTGTTTAGTACATGGTTTTCATATAAATTTTGGTCTTGCCAGATTCCTATTTCTTTTGCTGCGGACATGGTCAATTGCCTAGCCAAAGCTGTTTATGCTTAAGCTTTAATTGGTTTCTAAAATTTAATTATCATTTCTATCTAATCCACTTAATGCTGGCTGCATGAAGATTAAGAAAGAGCAACTGAGAGACCCCTTAATTGTAAGTCACCTAGAGAGGGGTGAATAGGTGACAAGCTAATCAAATGCAAAATTAATGCGGAATTAAAACTAATAATGCAAACTAAAGCTATTATGCAAACACAAAGTATAACATAAGAGTGTAGCTGAATTCTCGGTGACAGACTCTGGAATCTCCTCTGAAAATACACCTAGAGGGGGGGGGGGTGAATAGGTGTATGGCTCATCTAATGACAAATGATGCGGAATTAAAAACAAATTGCAACACACTTAGTGTAACCAAAGAGTGTAGCCGAATTTCCGATGACGGGCTCTGGACTATCTCCTCTAAATTCCTCTAAATAAGAGTTGAGGTGTTATATAAAGCTCTCTTGGTTCAACACAAGTGAGGCACACAAACAATACTAAGCATATAAGATATGAACAATATGATGCAAAACAAAGTAAATAAGAGAGTTTAGAGATAGTGGATCAATCGCAAACACAAAGATATGTTTCGAGGTTCGAGCCGCTGCTCTACGTCCCCGCCTTCACACAGAAGAATTTTCACTAATGCGTTCACACTAGACTTCCCACACAGGGAGCCTCCACTAAGAATTTGGATAATACAAACTTGGAGTACACAATTCCTCTCTCAAACAACTTCTATACAAGAGGTAATGCACAACGACGATCACCTCTCACTAGAGGGATAAGACACTAAGCCAAACAACAATCACCTCTCACTAGAGGGATAGGCACAAAGCCAAAGCTCCAACCTCAATCACCTCTACTCTTAGAGGGATACCAACAAACACAATCATCTCTACATTTAGAGGGATACCCAATGTAAAGAAAGATTATAACTCTTGGTGATCACAAAAACCACAAACTAATTTTTCTCACAAAACAAAGATCCTATAGATAGGATATATATGATAGATCTAGTATTAGAAAACAAGGTGTCTGGAACAAAGAAAAACAATTGGAAAAATCTCCAAATAGATATTGAAATCAAGATTAAAATCAATTCCCAAAAGACTCTTTTCTTTGAAATATTCCAATCCTTGAAAACAAATAAAGATAAATCTTTTTAACCCAAAAACTCTTTGAAAACTTCTTGCTAAACCACTGAAATATATAGAAATTTTAGCTCTCAAAAACCATTTCTAAAACAGCTCAAGAGGGGGGCTATAAATAGCCCCTCAAGAAATCTGCCCGTTCGCAGCAGGAAAGGGCAAAATTGCCCACCGGTCGACCGGCGCAACGGTCATATTTATGACCGTTGTGCCTCCGGTCGACCGCCTGGTTGACCGGCCACAGCCAACGGTTGATCGGCCTCACCCGAGAGTAGGGTGCTTTCAGTCGGTCGACCGCGCGGTCGACCGGCCGAGTTGGCTGGCCATGTGCACGTCCCGTGCACATCAGTCGACCGCTCCGGTCGACCGACCACTGGTCCGGTCGACCGGTCCGGTCAACCGCCAATTTGATCTGGTTGGGACTTGTGGGTGTTGAAAACTTGTCCTTTTAATTTCAATTAAATCCCATAAAATCACATAAATTTCACAAAAATAAGTTCTTTAAGATCTTTGAACACTAAACATATGTGACCAAAAATCAATACATGTTACAAACTATTTGAACCATTTTGTGATATTGAAATTTGGCTTAAACACAAAATCTGTATTTTCAAAAACTTAGATTTTTGAAATTAAAAAACTTTTTTCTCCAAAACTTGTATAAATACAAAAACATGATATTGAAACAAATTTGAAGCATATTGTATATGGATAGAATCCAATATGCATATAAGATATATATCTATGTTTTTGATATGATATCCAAAATCGTTTAAACAAAAACCAAAAACCTTAAACTTGTGCGTGTATGTGAACTTGAGCATATCAATACTAGCTATCTTTATACAATATCTAAACATACTAAACTAAATACAAACTGAAGTCTTCTTCTCTCTAAGCCGACTCGATCCAAACGCGATCCAACGAGCTTGACTCCAACCGAGTGCTAGATGCGATCTTTACGCGCGAGCTCTTGAATCAACACGTGTTAGCTCTAAAACTCCTTTGTTGAAGCTAAATACTTACTAATATCTTGGTCAATCACTAAAACTATTTAAACACAAGATTATTAGTAAATTATAACTACATAAGTTAATCATCATCAAAACTAGAGTGAAGGGCCTCTGGGCCAATAATCTCCCCTTTTTTATAATGACAAAACTTATGTAGTTATATATGCATGAATTAAAGTTAAGCTTCATAGAAGCTCCCCCTTAACCCATGCATAGCAATAAACAATAAAGATAGTCAATGATTGCATAAACCAAACAACACATATATCCATAAATGAGGAAATAAACTCTTCAAATAATACTTCTCCCCTTTTTGCATAAATAAAACATATATGCATTAAATAAGAAAAGAAACATACATATATAAATTCTCAAATTCTTCAGTCCCCTTTTTGTATAAAATAAGGAAATGAAATAAACATGCATATATAAACTCATCAAATACTTCTCCCTTTTTTGTCAATTCATCAACAAAGGGGCAGAAATAAACTCTAAAAAATCTTCTCCCCTTTTGTCAAATCAAACAATAAAGATATATATGCGATATACATTCATGAAGAGGAGAGACGTAATGTTAACCCCCCTGCATACATACATTTATATAAAAGAGATGACTAAACCCTAACCACATAAAGCATAATATACAATGTATAAAAGGAGATGTGAAGCTCCCCCTACACACATGTACTACATACCAAAGAGAGGTCAATCACTTCAATATGAAATACAATCAATATGAATCTATATATATAAAGAAGATGTGAAGCTTCCCTTGCATATAAGCAATATATATCAAAACATTATGATACCAATTAAAAAATATATCAATTTATGATAAAGTTATATATTGAGGCATTATGATACTAATTTATGGTACCATTGAAAATAAACAAAATTTTTTAAGATACCAAAAGATACCAATTGAAGATATCTTGTAAATCTTTGATACCAATAGAAAATGAAATATTGTACGTTTTTAATATCAATTGAAATATATATAGTAAATTTTGATACCAATTGTAGGTAAACATGACTCATTTCAATATAGATACCAATTTAAAATGAAACATGATACTAATTAAAAAAACAAACCAACTTTTTGGATAAACACTAAAATCATTTTGCAATAAAAATACCAAATAGAGAAGAATACTAATTTAAGATTCTTGATACCAATATTGAAAATGTTAGCATATACCAAAATAAAATATTTTTTATCATAAAGAATGGGAGTAAGATACCAATTGAAAATAAAACTGATTGAAAGATAAACACGAATATTTCTCCCCCTTTATGAAATACTAATAAAAAAATGCATAAGCTTGTGTAAAATACCAATTGAAAAATAATTGACATTAAGGAGTAAATCAAGTTTAGCATAAACATAATTTGTGCTTTAAGATGTAAAGATATTGCAAGCACAATCAAATCATATGTATATGTATGAAAATGTAAATACCAATCGAAATTGATACTATTTGAAGTTTAAAAATATACATATATAGAAAACACAAATATGAGTATGCAAGCTAAAAAAATCAATTGTGATACTAATTGAAAATATAATGAGAATAAGTGTATAACTCATACTACCTCCCTTTCGTGCACATATTAAAAGATTTTCAATTTGAGCATATAAGGTACGGTCGCCCATCCAACCGCCCTTGGAAAGTAAGATTTTCAAAAATAGAATTTCAAAATAATTTTAACATGTTAAAAACTCTATCAAAATGAAGAATAACGCAACTAGTTTTATGATAATTTTGAAAACTAGTAAGAAGTCCTTCAAGTAAGGAATAAAATAAAATATATTCATGAAAACATTGAAATACACCTAGAGGGGGGTGAATAGGTGTAAATGCTAATCTAGATTCTAAATGCGCTAAATGCGGAAGCTTAAAACAATATTGCAATCACACTTAATACAACGAACAAGTGTAGCCGAATTCCCCGTGAAGGGCTCTGGACTAACTCCTCTTGATTCCCCTAAATATGGGTTGAGATGCTATATGAAGCTCTTGTGGTTAAGTATAAGTGAGGCACACACAAACAAGCCAAACATATAATGGATGTATAACAATATGAAATAATACAAGGCACAAATGCAAACAAGTATGAATGATATGGCAATATGAATAATGCTATGCACAACACAAATAAAGAGAGAGAGAGAGAGAGGGTTTAGAGATAATGGATCAAATGCAAACACAAAGATATGTTTCGAGGTTCGAGCCCCTAGCTCTACGTCCCCGCCTTCACCGAGAAGGATTTCTAATCCACTATAGGAGTACCGAACTCCTCTCTCAACCTTACAATGCCACCGAGGCAATACAACCAATCCACCTCTACCGAAGAGGGATAAGGCCCGTAGCCAACAACCAAACTCCACCTCACAATAGAGGGAGCAAACACAAATCTCAACCTCTACCGAAGAGGGAGCAAAACAATCACCCGATCAACCTCTACAAAGAGGGATACAACAAAAGCAAGGGTGTTTACAACAAGTGGTTACAAAGACCACAAACAATCTTTCTCTTTTTCCACAAAACAAGATCCTAATAGAATAGGATAGGTGATAGCTCAAGTGTGGAAAACAAAGTGTTTTGATCAAAGAAATACTCTTGGGAAATACCAAATAGATATAGAAATGAAGAACAATAAACCAATTCCTAAAAACCTAATTTCTTTGAAAATAACAAAACACTTTTAAAACAAAGATGAATCTTTTTGGCACTTAAACTCTTTTGAAAACTATTTTAAAACACTTAAGAAGGTCTGGAAATTTTGCTCTGAAAATCTTAGTTAAATCATGAAGAGATGGGGAATTTATAGCCCCAATAGAAAATTAGCCGTTAGGCTGATCTGGCAGCCTGACAGGCTAGCGGTCGGCTGGCCGGCCGACCGCCAACGGTCATAATTATGACCGTTGGGCCATCTCGGCCGACCGCACGGCCGACCGCCAGAAACAGAGAGCAGAGCTCTCTGGTCCGGTCGGCGCCCGGCCGACCGTCCCTGTGTCTGCCAAACGTGCACAAGCTTGTGCACGTCGGTCGACCGGCCTTTGGTGCGGTCGACCCGTGCGGTCGGCCGACCTGGCCTGTCAGCCACAATTCTGGGACAAAGACACATGTTAAAAATCTTTCTAAAAATTCTTTTAAGTCTTGTAAAAATTCTCAAAAATAGTTTTAACATTTTGCATTGATATATAAACATGTGAAAAAAATTTCAACTCAAATATCAAGCAATTTGAACTATTTTTGTGTCTTATCATTTTTACCAAAACCAAAACTTGTATTTTATCAAACTTTTATTTTTTAATACATGAATAGGAAAGTCAAAATAAGTTTGTTTTAAAAAGTTTAAGCATGCATGTATAACTAGAATACATCTACTATACATATAAACCATTTAAACTTGTTTTGATCAATCTATTCATGAAAACAAATAACGGTTAAACTAAAAACAGAAAAACCATAAAACGTGTGTTGTGAACTTGAGCATATCATACTATTCTAATCTTTACAATTTAGATCTAAATACAAAACTAAACTATGGTACCGATGTCTTCTTGTAGAGCGCCGTCTCCAAGCCGACTCGATCCAAAACTCCTTGATCCACCGAGCTTGACTCTAATGAGTGCTATATATGATCTTTGACGCTCGGGCTCTTGAATCAACATGTGAAAGCTTCCAAATCATCTTGTTGGAGCTAATCACCTACTAATAACTTGATTAATGATCTGGAACTAAATCACAAGATTATTAGTACACATAACTACATGAGTTAATCATCATCAAAACTAGAGTGGAAGGCCTATGGGCCAACAAACATGAAAATCACTCAATAATTGACACTCAAGTCTATAAAGCATATATAAGACTCATGAAAATAAAGTCATGAGAAAACATCAAGTATGTGAGTGTACAAGAATTATGTGAAAACATAATCATGAAAATAAGTAATAAAGCTCATATAAAATTCCTTTCCAAAATTATGAAAATCATCAAAAGTAAATAGGCTTCAAGGTATATGTATGTTTAGTTAAAACTAAAGGTATATAAACACAAATGAGTCCAAAAAGGATTTTTGCATGAAAAGCAAGTGACTCAAGGGTATACATGTATATCTAAAGTTTTAAATAAAATTAACATATATATGAAGCTAAACATATTATCATAAAGACATGTCCAAAATAGGGAATACAAGTTGAAATGCAAGAGTCATCAAAATTAGGCTATACTAGTACATCTAATGGGCACAAATGAGCAATTAAGCACAAATATAAAAAATCAAATGTGGCTCATTAGTTGTACAAGTATATACATAAGTTTTAATAAAAAACTATATTTAAACATGTAATCAAAACATGAAGTACAAAACCATAAACAAATATGATCACTAAGATAAATGCACATATTTTAGAGTTATGATATACACAATAGCTAAACTAAAATAAGAACACAAAATATGAATCCATATAAATATGGGTGTATCTTAAAAACTACATATGTATTTCAATAGTCTAATTAACATGGCATTTAACATAATAATTATGAAAAATCAAAACATGTTAAAAATCAATAATATGAAAGCATGTAACATAAATAGGAGTTAGAGATAGTTACCAAAATCATTAGGGCTAATCTCTAGGTCTCCAAACCATGGTGGTCCTCCCACCAAACTTTCTTGAAGGTGATGCATCTAAAGTAGTGTCCATCAAGTACAAAAGCATCCACAATCAAGGCACCAATGCCCTCAAGTCAGGTGAGAACCCACACCTACATCAAATAAAATAGGAGTGGCTTTGGTACCCATATCTTATTGGGTCCATGGGGGTTAGCATCTTTCCTTGCCCAAACAAACTTATTTACAAAATTTAAAGTATTTAATCTATCATAATAAAATTTTGCAAGGTGGCCCGTACGTTCACAATGTGTACAAGTGTACAATGAGCATACATAGAATCATGTGTGTGAGCATGTGTATGCCGTGTATGGTGTGCATGTATATGAGGAACATGTTTCTTGCGAAACATAGATTCCAACCGTGTGTGGTTCATGACACATAGGTTCAAAGTGGAGTTCAAACAATCAACTCTCTTCTTTAAAGCACAAATATCATTTTCAATAATAGAAGAAGTGGAGCATGCAATATGTATACTAGATGGTGAAGCATGACAAACATGTAAAGACAAATTATTTTTTGAAGATTTATTTTCATTTGAAATTAAATCCAAATTCTTTGAAATTAAAGCAATTTTATTTTTCAAATTTCATTCTCTTTTAAAACAAAATCAAGTTTTGAAAATAGAACTTCATTTTTCTTCAAAACAATATCATAATCATTTTTATTTTTCAAAATTTCATTTTCATTAAGGTAAGGTTAAGTTAGGATTTCAATGAGTCTCTTTCATTTGAAATCTCATCCCTCTCTTGCAAAGCTAAATTAAGTTTTGAAAATAAATCCTTATTTTCTTCTTTTATTTTAAATATTTTCTTTTTCAAAATTTTATATTTTTCTAGTAAGTTTTCACATACAATAGATAGTTTTTCATTTAAAGCATCAACATCAACGTAATCATCACCTGAAGAATTAACATTCTCATCTAGATGGGTGTCCGAGTTTACCTCAAGGGAGTCATTCCCTTGGACCATGTAGTAAGGTTGGTCGGATTCTTCTCCACTAGATTCATCCCCCACATATTTCGTCGTTTGTAGCGTGGGAGAGGTCAAAGTGTTCCACACTGCAAAACGGAATCACAATGATATAGACAAATATTCTTTACTTAATGTTTGTCTATGTGTCTCTAGGGCTTGTGCATTAGTCTTTATATGCTTGCTATTGTCAAGATAAGATTTCTTGATAGTAGTAAGGTAAACATGCATTCTTAGGGTTTTTAGGTACATACTCATCTTAAGATTTCATACATCGATGTTAGAAACATTAAACATAGAAGGGGTCATGAAATTCATGAGTGTATAAACTATATGTGTGCAAATGTCAATGTAGATTACCTAACCGAGATCTCATTTTTAGGTGGTTAAACCAATATCAGGAGTGTAGGCTCTGATACCAATTGAAAATACACCTAGAGGGGGGTGAATAGGTGTATGGCTAATCTAATGACAAATGATGCGGAATTAAAAATAAATTGCAACATACTTAGTGTAACCAAATAGTGTAGCCAAATTCTCGGTGATGGGCTCTGGACTATCTCCTCTAAATTCTTCTAAATAAGAGTTGAGGTGCTATATAAAGCTCTCTTTGTTCAATACAAGTGAGGCACACAAACAATACCAAGTATATAAGATATGAACAATATGATGCAATGCAAAGTAAATAAGAGAGTGAGTTTAGAGACAGTGGATCAATTATAAACACAAAGATATGTTTCGAGATTCGAGCCACTGCTCTACGTCCTCGCCTTCAAACAGAAGGATTTCCACTAATGCATCCAAACAGGACTTCCCACACAGGAAAGCTCCACTGAGGATTTGGGTAATACAAACTTGGAGTACACAACTCCTTTCTCAAACAACAACCTCTACACAAGAGGCAAGGAACAATAACGATTATCTCACACTAGAGGGATAAAGCACTACGTCAAACAATAATTACCTCTTACTAGAGAGATAGACACAAGGCCAAAACTTCAACCTCAATCACCTCTACTCTTAGAGGGATACCAACAAATACAATCACCTCTACACTTAGAGGGATACCCAAAGTTAATAAAGATTATAACTTTTGGTAATCACAAAGATCACAAACAACTTTGCTGATCACAAAGGCCACAAACTAATTTTCCTCACAAAATAAAGATCCTATGGATAGAATAGATATGGTAGCTCAAGTGTGAGAAACAAGGTGTTTGGAACAAAGAAAACAATTGGAAAAATCTCCAAATAGATATTGAAATTAAGATCAAAACCAATTCCCAAAGACTCTCTTTTCTTTGAAATATTCTAACCCTTGAAAATAAATAAAAATAAATCTTTTTAACCCAAAAACTCTTTGAAAACTTCTTGCTAAACCACTGAAATAGATAGAAATTTTAGCTCTCAAAATCATGTCTAAAACAGGTCAAGAGGGGGCTATTTATAACCCCTCAAGAAATTTGCTCGTTGGCAGCAGGAAAGGAAAAAATTGCCTTTCCGGTCGACTGGCGCAATGGTCATATTTATGACAGTTGTGTCTTCGGTCGACCACCCGGTCGACCGGCCCTCACCCGAGAGGGGTGCTTTCAGTCGGTTACCGCGTGGTCGACCGGCCGAGTTGGCTAGCCATGTGCACGTCCCATGTACATCGGTCGATTGCTCCGGTCGACCGACCACTGGTCCGGTCGACCGCCAGTTGATCTAGCTGGGACTTATGGGTCTTGAAAACTTGTCTTTTTAATTTCAATTAAATCCCATAAAATCACATAAATTTCACAAAAATAAGCTCTTTTTAGATCTTTGAATACCAAACATGTGTGACCAAAATCAACACATATTACAAACTATTTGAACCATTTTGTGATATTGAATTTTGGCTTAAACACAAATCTGTATTTTCAAAAACTTGAATTTTTGAAATGAAAAACCGTTTTCTCCAAAACCTGTATAAATATAAAAACATGATATTAAAACAAATTTGAAGCATATTGTATATGGATAGAATCCAATATACATATAAGATATATATCTATGTTTTTGATATGATATCCAAAATCGTTTAAACCGAAAACCAAAACCTTAAACTTGTGCGTGTATGTGAACTTGAGCATATCAACACTAGGTATCTTTACACAAGATCTAAACATACTAAATTAAATACAAACCGAAGTTTTCTTGTCTCCAAGCCGACTCGATCCAAACGCGATCCAACGAGCTTGACTCCAACCGAGTGCTAGATGCGATCTTGATGCGCGAACTCTTGAATCAACACGTGTTAGCTCCAAAACTCCTTTGTTGAAGCTAAACTTACTAATATCTTGGTCAATCACTGAAACTATATAAAGACAAGATTATTAGTAAATTATAACTACATGAGTTAATCATCATCAAAACTAGAGTGAAGGGCTTCTGGGCCAACATCCTCTAGATTAAGAGTTGAGATGCCACTATGGCTCTCTTGGTTGAGTACAAGTGTGAGCAAACAATCCCAAGTATATAACAATTAAGCACAAGTATATCAAGCATATAAAGAAATGAACAATATAACCATGCAAGATATAAAAAACAAAGTGAGAGAGATGAGCAATCGCAAACACAGGAGAATTGTTTCGAGGTTTGAGCACACTTGCTCTACGTCCCCACTTTCAATACTATGAAGGATTTTCACTATAACGATCCCGCAAGATCACTCAGTGCCGCAACACCTACAACGAGCTCTCTCAAAAACTCTTGGACCCACAAGTCCTTCACTTCACTCGGTGTCGTAACACCTACAACGAGCTCCCTCAAAAACTCTTGGACCCGCAAGTTCCTCATTTGTTCCCGCAAGAACAACACTCGCGAACCCACAAGCTCACCAAGGCCGCAACATCTACAACTCCTCCAAATATAATTGTTGGAACACTTGGTGATCTCTTCTCTTGATCACCAACAAGCACTTTCACAAACAAAGATCCTATAGAGGATGGATATAGTAATGGATAACTCAATCTTGTATGAGAAAATAAGATAGATGTGGAGGTGAAAAACTCAAAGAAAAACTTTTGAAAACTCAAGAGAATCACTCTTGATAAACTCTCTTTTGATATGGCAATGAAGCTCTAAAAATTTGTTGGGAAAACTCTATTGAAGATGGGAAAATAAGCTTTTGAAAAACTTGTTTAAAACTCACCCAAAAACTCCATATTTATGGGCCAAGAAAAACTAGCCGTTATGGTTCAAAACTTTCAGAAATGGCCTATCGGTCGACTGCCTATCGACCGACCAACGGTCAAATTTCTGACTGTTGGAGTCTGGCGGTCGACCGGGTGGTCAACCGACCTTAGACCCAGACTGTAAAATAGGTCAACTTTGAGCACAAATTTTGAGGCCTAAAACATTAGAATTTAAAAATAAGTATAGAAGACGAATTTGTAGATCTTGAAGTCTTCTTTCTAATATCATTTCGGAGTAAAAAGCTATCAATAAAATACTAAAAGGTGTCAAACCAAAAACTGTAAAATATTTTCAGATGAAGAACAGACTTCAACCTAATATTTGACATCTTTAATCTTTGAATCAGAAAATGATTATTAAATAAGAAATGTAGCCCTGAAAGTTATCTTTAAAATTCAATTTAAATCGTGTTGATTGAATATAAGAATAAAAATTTATAGCCAAAAATTACAAGGGTGTCGAGCAAATTAGTAGAACGGTTGGCCGCCTGGTCGACCGAGAAAACCCGAGAGCTCTGCAGATGCAATCGGTCAACCGATCGGTCGGCCAATCTCTACTGTGGTCGATCGGTCGGTAGACCGAGCTCAAGTCACATGGGCTTGTGCATGTCTTGTGCACGTCGGTCGACCGCCAGCAGCCCAAAAAACAGTTTTAATAACTTTTTAAAATACATCTTAAATTTCATAAAATCTCCACAAAATTCACAAAAATAAGTTCTTATCAATACTTCAAAATACAAATATGTGTGATAAAAATCAACATATATTATAAACATGTGAACTATTTTTGAGGTATCAAAGTTAAAGCTTAAAACCAAAATGGTTAAAATTAAAACCGAAAATTTTTCTTATGAAAACACATATAAATTTTGTGTGTGTATATATTAGCTTGAATAATCTATAACTATCTATCCTTTATATTTATCTTAAAATAAAATCTTAAACTTACAAACTCTTGACTCAAATCTTGTCTTGAAAATCTTCTCATCTTAACTTGAACCAAACTTGATCCAAAGAGCGATGACTCTATCTTTGAGTACTTGATGCGATCTTGATGCGCGAGCTCTTGAATCAACACGTGCTTGCTTCAAAACTTGACTTCGAATTTTTTGTTGAAGCTAAACACCGACTAAAATCTTGGCATATATCTGAGACTTAGAAAACACAAGATCATTAGTACAATAACTAAATGAGTTAATCATCATCAAAACTAGAGTGATGGGCTTTGGGCCAGCATTAATATGTCATGCTAGTGTTGTACATTTCTCTTTTCTTAGTAGCATAAGATGTCGCCATGTGTGATAAATATCTCTAGAGTCCTTGTTCAGAAGAGAGGCATGGATATGGCTGAGGAATATGCCCAATAAGAAGAAGGAAACTCATGAAGCAGCAAGGATTTTGAAAGGCTTCTAGGCACAAGTGGAGAATTATCATACTGATCATCCCTGTGGCCTTACATTCATGTGAAAATCGAGCAAAATGATTTATGTCTCAAGAACACATACATATGGTTTATTGTGAGCAGCTTTATTTATTTGTTTATTTTTGAGAAATGGCTGGTAGACAGCTGAGTGGACTTCTCCGCAATTCGGACCACCATTCCTCTTTTAGTCTTCCCTTATAATCTCCTCTTAAATTTAGTGAACACATCCAGTTAGTCTCCAAATTTATTTATCAGAAATTAGTTTTTAAACATCGAAGCTGAGCTCATTGTTTGGATCATTTACAGTGTTTTGCATCTTGGTATGGAACTATTCCTGGTTTGAAAGTGCTTACACCATATTCTTCTGAAGATGCTCGTGGTTTGCTAAAGCAGCAATTAGGGACCCAGATCCTGTTGTTTTCCTTGAAAATGAACTTCTGTAAGTACTTTTTGGCAGATGTAATTTGATCAGAAACGAACCATAACATTACCTTCTCTGGTAAAAATTGTGTTCCCCCCCAGATATGGAGAGTCTTTTCCTGTTTCAGCAGAGGCTCTTGATTCCAGTTTCTGTCTCCCACTAGGGAAGGCAAAGGTATGCTTTCTTAAAGAATAATGATAAGGTTTGTAGATTATAAATAATTGTACCTTTCTAATATCTTTTTTTTTGTACAGATTGAAAGAGAAGGAACGATGTGACAATTACTTCTTTCGCGAAGATGGTTGGTTATGCACTTCAGGTTTGTGGAACTGAGGCATAATTTTCTAGATCGCTGCTAGCATAACTTATAACCTAGTCTTAGAATACACTGTAACTGCTCATTCCTTGAGTTTGTTGAAGTGGGGTAACTTTAGGCCGGGAAAAGCAAGATTTACCACAAATTACGTAAACTGTCTGTGGCCATGCTGTTGGCTAACTGTTAATTATTTGAGCAAAAAGATGAAACAATAAGACCATACTGTCAAACTATGTATCACACAAACTTCTACTGTGAAGTCATTCCCGTGTCGGACACCGGCACATCTTGGACACTCGTCAGACACTTTTCAAGTGTGTTCTGAAATACACACATATGCGCGCACACACATACATACTTGTGTCATTCCAGAAAGATTCGAGGTCAATCCTTCACACTCAAATCCAATCCTACGTCATCTGAATGCAAAATCCACTTCGTTGAAGTGATCTACAGTATTTCAAATAACTAAAAATTAAAAAAAAAATTATGTATTTTGAATACTTTTTGTCAATTCATCAAGTAGGTACAAAATGGACGGCCAAAATAGTGAGTTGGTTAGTTTAACAGTATAAATTATTTGAAATCTAACAAAAATTGGTGTGTGAGGGTTTTTAAATGTTTAGATTAAGATGAAATGGTCGGATCGATAATTTGCATGTCTAAAGACGTAAATCTAAGCAATATGCTATTTTAGCTATTCATTTTGCGCCACTTGATGGATGGGTAAAAAGTATTCAAAATACATGATTTTTAATTTTAGTTACTTGAAATAATATAGATCAACTTTAATAGAATAAATCTTGCATTCGGATGTCGTAGGGTTGTATTTGAGTGAGAAGGATTCGGCCTTGAATTCTTCCGAAATGACACAAGTCTCTCTCTCTCTATATATACATATATATCAACTCTCTCATAATATATATAATTCTTCTGGAACTATAATATATATATGGGTAAAGTGTTCCTAGTAGGTCTCCTTAGACTACAATCTAAGGAGGAGTCTTAAAACTCTAACATCTCAAAAATAATTTCACGATCCGACCGCACATTATCAACTTCATGTTCTAAGATGTACACATATAAAAATCAAGTGATTTCGGGTTTGTTTACTCTATTTTCTTTGAGTTCAAATATTAACGATTTTTTAAAAGTAGAACAAAATGGAACGATTAGATCAATAAGTAAACGAAATTCAAATCATTTGATTTTTTATATGTGCACATCTTCGAATATGAAGATGATAATGTGCGGTCGGATTATAAAAAAAGAATCGAAATGTTAGGGTTTTAAGCCTCCACCTTAGATTGTAATCTAAGGAGACCTACTAGGAACACTTTACCTTATATATATATATATATATATATATATATATATATATATATATATATATATATATAGAGAGAGAGAGAGAGTTGTGTCATTCCGGAAGAATTTGAGTCCGAATCCTTCCCACTCAAATACAACCATACATTATCCGAATACAAGATCCATTTCATTAACGTTGATCTATATTATTTCAAGTATCTATAAACCAAAAATCAAGTATTTTAAATATTTTTTGCCCATGCATCAAATAGGGAAAAAATGGACGGCCTAAATAGTGAGTTGGTTATTTTAACGGTGCAAAACATTTGAAACCTAACAAAAATTGGTTTGTAAGGGGTTTTAAATATTTAGATCATGATCAAATGGTCGGATCGAGAATTTGTATGTCTAAAGACATTGATCTAATCAACTCACTACTTTCGCCCTTTCATTTTGCGCCACTTAATGGATGGGCAAAAAGTATTCAAAACACTTAATTTTTTATTTTAGTTACTTTAAATAATATAGATCAACTTCAACAGAGTGGATCTTGTATTTGAATGTCGGATGTTGGTATTTGAGTGAGAAGGATTCGGTCTCGAATCCTTTAGGAACTACATAAGTCTCTCTCTCTCTGAGAGAGAGAGAGAGAGTTTAGAACGCTTGTCAGATACTTCTTCAACATGTATTCTACATTTTTCGTGCATTTCTTTGTTCCCAGAACATGTTTGAGATATTTTTTTCATCTCCATGTATATGTATCAAAGAACACAGGAGAAAGATTATTTTCAAAATATTGATTTGTATAAAATCTTGTTAAGTTTAGATATATTTCGATATAAAAAAAATACATTGAGGTAATCTATAGAAAGTTGAAGATCCAAGCTTATTCTTTCACAAAGCCATAAAAATATGCAATAGGTTTGAACTTTAGCATATTTGTTATCATCGTATGTGATTTTATTATTGCAATTCTCGGCTCTTAGATGCACAAACTCCCTTATTATTTTTATACTCATTTTTATACTCCAGGGTCATGTTGTGTTGTCTCTGTGTCCCCTACTTTGTAAGGAATTGTCACGCCGCGTGTCTGTCTCGTGCATACCCATCCCTTGGCCGCGTTCATGCTTCTTGGCTGTCAAGTACACAAATTGTTTGATGTTTTCCTTGTCAATTGTCCAACTATATCATGCTGCAAATTTTGTTTACTGTTTCATGTTTTTGCTTAAATGTCAACTGCCAGACTACAATGCTCAGTCTCATTCTTCACATCTTACTATTCAATTTTTTATATTTTCACTTTCTTCATCATGTTAGTGTAAAATGTTTATGCTTGGTTTCCATCATGTTTAGAAAATTTTTATTTTTCTCAAGCATTAAAACTTTTTCTTTTGTCATTTCCAAAGCGACTGATTACAACTTCTGCATCAATTTTATCTATTACAATGTGGAGCTTGTGCTTGTGCTTAGTGTATTATGCTAAGCCCATGCCATTGGTAGTTTCTGAGTCATACTTGCAATGCTTTCTTGCACTGAGGTGCTAAAAAACAACCCTGGCAAGAAGGGCTGTGCGTATCTCAAGATTCATAGGATTATTACGAAAATTTTATAAGAATCCAGCTACAAGTAGGTTGTTTGTACATTAATTTGAAGAGTTGGCAAAAGGTGAGCTTTGACAGGAAATTTGATACAACTAACTGTGCAGAATCCCAAATTTCTAAGGCGTTATATCTTTTCTTTTTCTTTATTCTTTTAATCTTAAAGAGAAATTTCTGCCGTTATATTATGGTTGTTTTCTGTTATTGAAAATGGTGAAAGAAGCTCCTGTCATTCTCATCTTAGTTTCAATATCTATGACCTCATGGTGAAAGTAGCCCCTGTCATTCTCATCTTAGTTTCAATAACTATGACCTCCCATTGCTTAACTGTTCTCTGCAGCTAATTTGATACTGAATTATGTTTCAGGCTGCGGAATTACTCTCCAAAGAAGGAATTAGCTCTGAGGTATAGATTCTAGTGGAATCAAGTTCCATTTTGCCAATCCTGTGTGAATAACATTGATTCAGCTAATTGATCTAAATGATTATGTGACAGGTTATTAATCTCCGTTCAATCAGGCCTCTAGATCGAGCGACAATCAATGCTTCTGTCCGGAAAACCAACAGACTAGTAACAGTCGAAGAAGGCTTCCCTCAGCATGGTGTAGGAGCTGAAATCTGGTAGTGTTCTAGTTGGCCAACTTTTTCCCCTCCTCCTCCTCCCCTTCACCCCGTGTGTGCATGTGTGTGTGACTGTGACTGTGACTGTGTGTGCATGCCTGTGTATGAGTTCGAAAGTGAGAGATGCATGATATCTGTGCGAGTCGGTAATTTACACCTGCACCTGACTTGTACCCTGATCACATTAGGTCTAACCCATTCCTTTCTGTACCCATATTTGATCACAAGTTGAGCTCTGAGATCAGAGCTCCAATTGCATTTTAAGTCCACTCGAAATATGACCTGATAAACCTAACATACCTGTAAAACATAAATACTTGCTTCAAACTTTCAATTAACATAACATCCAGGACTTAGTGTTACCTAGGACTTCGAATTCAAGGGTTTTTCACGGCATGTTACACACATGGACAGTTGAAGACACTTCCTGCACACTTCAATGACAAAGAGTTTAGTCTTTTGTAGTGGTGTTTTTACTTCATCGAACTATAGATCAACTGGTTAAGTGGACCACTCATTGAATACACATGCATGTCGATGTATAGGTCAACTGGTTAAGTGAATCACTCATTAAATACACGCACATATTTAAATGCACATCATTAAACATAAGTGAGACTGGTGAGTCCCATGACGGATTTTCAAACTGATAGTTCCTTTGTCAAACCTTTCAGGAGACCCTGGAACTTGACAACAACCTCATGTGTCATGCTTCCAAAGTCACCTATCTGGCTTTTACACTTATAGTCTGACAGGGAAATCAGGGTGCAGAGGCTAGTCAAGAACATATTGCTTGTTTTCCATGTCAAGTTTTATAATAACTGTAATTGTACCACTTCTGTAAGGCCATACTATTTTAGTAATGAGCACCGCTGCCCCAGGCAACTATATAATGGAGGGTTGGAGCTCGCGTCCTGATCCACACCCGCCTATATCCTAATTGGGTATCTCGTGGCCAACTCAACTGACATGTGTGAAACTCTGAGTAGTTTGTTTTAAGGGAGAGCTTTACAAGTTTTATACAAAGGTGATCTGAATTCTCTTGTGTTGTTATGTTTGACTTGAGATAGACTCTGGTGTTCCCAGTTTAAATTTCTGCCCTGGACCCATATCTCTGATTTCAAGCCACTTTTCGCTCTCATATTTGATTTCTAATGGCATTTCTTGAACAGCACGTCTGTTGTAGAGGAAAGCTTCGACTACCTGGATGCACCAGTGGAGAGGATTGCCGGTGCTGATGTTCCAGTGCCTTACGCGGCAAATCTCGAAAGGCTGGTTGCTCCACAGGTCAGTATCCTGCCAAATCCATTTAGAACTGGATGTGACACGATAAAATCTCAAGTTAATGGAAAGTTCACATGTAACGACATTCCCAACCTCAACGAACTCTTCTCCGTGCAGGTTGAGGATATTGTCCGAGCAGTGAAAAGAGCGTGCTACCGATCATCTGCCAAAGCTGCAAGTGCTTAATTCAGGCACAGTTTCCAGTTGTTTTCGTCTCCTCAGCAAAACAAAAGAGTAGAAATTCGTGCCTCCAAAATTTTCCGTCTCAGCTTTTTGCTCGCGTATTTGAGCCTGGGAGCTGCATAATTTTGTTTTCCTGGCGGCATTTTAGAGCGCCGCTCATGATCCCCATCATGTTCATAAAATTGCTGTGCGTTACCTTTGTGAAGATTGTAGTCTTCCAATGAAGTCATAAGCATCTGCGATGTGACAAATTTCACGATTTTTTATTTAATAATAAAAAAGAGCTTTGGTTGGAGAGTATTTTGATGAGGATGCATGGATAAATATGTTTTTATGCTCCTTTTCAACTGAATTTCATTCGGCTCTTTCTCAACTCCTTTTAGATCTCATCCAAATTTGATGTACAATTTGCACTGGAAAAAGTACAAGTAAATGTCACATCCTTTATGTTGGCAAGCAGGTGTCCATGGAATGAGTAATATGTTCATCGTCGTTGACTACATCACTTTCACAAGATGTCTCTAACTGCGCAGTGCACCTTTTGTTGTACTTAAGACAATCAAGAAGCATAACTAAATTATTTGGGGGTTTGACATTTTAGCTCCCAATACCCAGCTAATTGTCTTGACCCAAGATAGGGGTGATCTGCAAACAAAGAAGACAGTTTATGTGGACACTAGCTGGGTTTATGTAATCCGAAAATGTTGGAACATCTTGTTATTCTGGCCTTCATCCCTTGGCTAGTTCATTCTTTTTTTCCTTTCTCCTTTTTCTTTTCTTTGAGAGAAGACGGTGAACCGAAAGGTTCTCTCGAGCATCATTAAAAAGCTTTTAATGAAAACATTCAAAAAGAACAAAACAAAATGGCTCAAGGGTTGTTCCGAACAAAAGAACATATATGCACACGTACGTGCTAAAAATCTAAAATAAACAAGTAAGATAGGGCAAAGCTGTGCCTGACCTCAAAGGGGCCCCAAATGACACCGTCAAGGTCCCGTAGCAGCTCTAGTCACATGCCATCATAGCCAGAGTCATGTCCCCCCACCCGTAGTGTCATCAGAGAGATCGTCGTGAGCCTCACCCAAAGAAGACTGGCCCAACGTCGTCGTCACAGTCTCCCTTGGCTAGTTCATTGAAATGGGCCTCTCTCGGAAGAACCATGGTTCATATATGAATGCGAGTCAACTCAAGGAATGTTTGCATACCCGATCCCAAGTATTGCATAGTCCTAAATTTCATTTGTCAATGGATTTGGAAAATTCAAAAGAATGGCTTGTTTGACCAGCATTTTTTTTGACTAAAATCGAGAAGTGCAAATTTAAAAAGGAGTCAAATTCTTCGGAAAAGATATCTTCTTTTTTCCCCCAAATTAAAAGGTATTTCTAGCTTTCAAGCTACTTTTGGGATAAATTCAGTGATTTTCTGGAGACACAGGGGGAACCAAATGGATTTTCACTCAAGATCAAATTTAAAAAAAATGAGAAAAGAAATGAAAAGAAAACTTCACTCCAACAATCTAAATGAATTGTTCGGGTGTGGGCTCTCGGAAATAAGGCGCAGAAAAGGGTCACGCCACTGGATTTTCAAAAGATATGGGTCAAGTGGGGCTTATAAATAGTAATTTTTTGGGCGCAGAAACTAACAGAGAGGTCACGTAGAATTTTTGTGAGGCCCTATCATAATCATTACTTTTTTTTACAGCCAATCAAACATCACTTCATTAAAAACTGATGTGATTTTTGTGTGAGAAAATAGTTAACTTCTGAGTTTATTTCTGAAAAAATAAATAGGCTTCAAAGCACCAACAAAAATTATGCCACGTGGAAGTGCACTTTAAGAAATGGGATTTGAAGTGAAACTTGAGACAGGTGATGTGACATCAGCTCCCCGGCTCAGGAAACATATTTACCTATTTGCTATTGCAACCTATAATTATTGTTCCCGTTGTCTTTTTATATTCTTACAATGTGCTCTCTTTACTTTTAAGATTTAAAGAGAAAATAAAAGGAAAAAAAATCAAATAGCATGATAAATATGGGCCCCATGGATTCCAAATTTGATTTGGTGAGTTTTTGATTGCATGAAAAAAAAAAAAAGTGGGGTCCAAGTTCCGAGTAAGGAAGAGAGGGGATGTAAAGTCAGATTTCTTTCTCATCCCATTTCCAATTTTAAAGGGAATAAGTTGGAAAGTTTTGGAATAATGAGGCCATTTGTACTATTCTCTTTCCATGCCTTCTATTTTTTTTCTTTTCTTTTTGCTGACTATGAAAAAGTTGTTTTATATGCAAATTTTGAAATGAGGTGGGATGCAGTATGAACCTAGCTAAGAGATAGACTCTGTAGATCCGGAAGGATTCCGAATCCTTCCCACTCACATACCAATATCTGACATTCAAATACAAGATTCATTTTATATAAGTTATTTATATTATTTAAAGTAACTAAAAATAAAAAATCAAGTGCTCTGAATATTTTTTGCCTATCCATCAAGCGACAAAAAATTGACGGCCGAAAGTAATGAGTTGCTTAGATCTATGTCGTTAGATATAGAAATTCTCTATCCAGCCATTTGATTATGATCTAAACATTTAAAAAACCCCGACAAACCAATTTTTGTCAGGTTTCAAATGTTCTACACCGTTAAACTAACAAACTCACCATTTAGGCCGTCCGTTTTCTCCCTACTTCATGCATGAGAAAATTTATTTAAAATACTTGATTTTTATTTTATACATACTTGAAATAATATAGATCAACTTTAATGAAATGAATCTTGTATTCAGATGATGTATGACTGTATTTGAACGGGAAAGATTCGGGCTTTAATGAAATGAATCTTGTATTCAGATGATGTATGACTGTATTTGAACGGGAAAGATTCGGGCTCGAATCGTTTCGAAACTACGTAAGATTGTCTCACCTAGCTATGCAAATTTGGAATAAGCGGAGATGCATTACGGACCTAGCTATGTAAATTTTGGAATGAGCTGAGTTGGATTATGAGCTCCCAAAGGACATGGGAATGCACATTTGAGCTTGAACCACTTTGAACTAGGTGTGAAGCAAAGGGTCAAAGTGGAATAAGCTAAAAGTATGAAATCGGGAATTGGATATGACTATGTTTACATAGAGTTCTCAAAAATAATGCACATTAAGTAGAGTATTCTGAAAAGAAATGGAGTTGCAACTATGTGGCAGAATGACTCAGACTTTAGGCTCTAAGTAGAATATCATGGAAGAAAAATTTGAGTGTAGTAGATGTAGGAAAGCCTAATGCGGCTCTTCTCCTACCAAAAAAATAATAAAGTACTATGAATGTTATGAAAAGTCAAATTATCTGCCAACTATTATTATGAGTAGTAAATTATTATGCATGATGGTGCACGCGATATCATGCAAATAGTGATACATAGTAACACAATATTTTTCTATAAATAGACCCTTCCTGATTTATTTTTATGTACTTTGAAATCAATAAGAGTTTCTTCCTACTATCTCTCTCTAAAAGTTTCTCGCTTAGTATTATATTTCTTAGTTTTTTTTCAACACGTTATCAGTACGAGCGCTCTAATTCTATCACAAACCTCTAATTTTATTAACTCAAGGAAAAAATTCTATTACAGACGTCTCTCTCCATTAGCTCAAGGAAAACTATCTCCATTAGCTCAAGGAAAAGAGTTATGTCACAAGTGTCTACCTCTATTAGCTTAAGATAAAAAAATAGTAAATTATTCTACTTATTATACTCATATAACACCACTACTGTTGGCCCAAAAGCCCAACACTCTAGTTTTGATGATGATTAACTCATGTAGTTATAGTACTAATGATCTTGTATTTAATTAGTCTCAGTTATTTGATCAAGATCTTAGTAGTTGTTTAGCTTCAACAAAGAATTTAAAGTCAAAGTTTTGAAGCTAGCACATGTTAATTTAAGAGTTTGTGCATCAAGACCACATCAAGTACTCAAGAGGAGTCTAGTTCTTTGGATCAAAGTTTGGACCAAGTCAAGAAGGAGAAGAAGACTTTTAAGTGAAGACTTTTAAGAGAAGACTTATGTCTAGATTTATTTTTAGTAAGATTTTATTTTTAGATAAAATGTAAATGATAGATTAGTTGGTAGATTGCTCAAGTATCATATACACTCACACACAAGATTTATATGTGTTTTCATAAAAGATTTTTAGTTCTAGAAAAATACTGATTTGATTTTTAGAATTCAAAATATACATGTATTTTACAAAACCATTTATAGTGTTTACTGTCAAAAATATAGATATTTCATCATCTATGTGTAGTGGATCACATCCATACATACTAAGTTTTAAAATTGCATAGAATATCATGTTTTTATATTTGGAGAAGTTTTGGAAAAATTATTTTGAAAACATACAGATTTTTGCCTTAAGCAAAACTTTTATATTACAAAAATAGTTCAAAATGTTTGTAACATGTTTTGATTTTTACTCAAACATGTTTGTATATCAAAGTATATTACTGTACTTATTTTTGTAGATTTTTAGAGAATTTATGGGATTTTATTGAAGGTAAAATGATATGTCTTAAATCTCTATAATGTGCTGGACTGGCCTTCTGCCGGTCGACCGGACAGTCGACCGGTACAGAAGTCGGTCGACCGCTCTGGTCGACCGATGTGCACAAGCGTGCACAACTTGGGCCGATCGACCGCACGGTCGACTGCTAGAGAGCCTCTGCTCTCTGGAAATGGACCGGTTGACCAGGCGGTCGACTGCTGGGTCATTTGCCAGGCAACGGTCGACTGGCCGGTCGACCGCTGGCTCAACGGTCAGAAATCTGAACGTTAGCCGGTCGATCGGGCAGTCGACCGCCAGCAGTCTGATTGCTGATTTGGACCCTAACGGCTAGTTTTTGTTAGCCTATATATTGGGGATCCCTTGGACTGTTTTCTACAAGATTTAAAGAGAGTTTTGGGCTAGTTTTTCCTACTCTTATCAGTGGTTTTATCCACATGTTTTAGAGCCAATATTCCAAATTAAAAGGAGAGTTTATCAAGAGTTTTCAAAAGTGATTTCTTAAGTTTTTCATCACCAAATCAATCCAAGTTTTTCTCACACATACTTGAGCTTTCCATTGCTATATCTATCTTATAGGAGAGTTGTTGTGAGAGTGATTTTAGGTGATCAAAGTGTTGTGATCACCAAAGTTCTCATTCTTGTTTTGAGGAGGCAGACTTGCGAGTTCGCGTTGTTTGAGTTCTACTGAGAGCTCGGTGTAGAGTGCGGCCTCGGCAAGCTTGTGTGCTTGCGTGAGTTTGTTCTTGCGGGAACAAGAGAGGGACTAGAGAGTCCAAAGGAGTTCTAGTGTGAACTCGCTTGTAGGTATTGCGGCACTGAGTGATCCAGTGGGATCGGTTTTTAGTGAAAATCCTTCATAGTATTGAAGGCGGGGACGTAGAGCAAGGGTGCTCGAGCCTCGAAACAAATCTCCCGTGTTTGCGATTGCTCTCTCTATCTCTCACTTGTGTTTATATCTTACTTATGCATATTGCTCATATCTCTTACATGCTTGATATTTTGTGGGCTAAATTGTTATATGCTTGGGATTGTTTGCTCACACTTGTATTCAATCAAGAGAGCCATAGTGGCACCTCAACTCTTATCTAGAGGAATCTTGAGGAGTTAGTCCAAAGCCCTTCACGGGGAATCCGGCTACACTTTTAGGTTATACTTGGTGTGTTGTGCATAAGAATTTTTAGTTTGCATAAATAGTTTTAATTTCGCATTAATTCACCATTAGATTAGCTAGTCACCTATTCACTCCCCTAGGTGATTTCAATTGGTATCAGAGCTTAGTGCTCTTGATTTAGGTCTTACAACCTAGGGTTAAAGATCCTTATTTGTAACTAATCACAATATTTGTTTACACACACATGGATTTCATGTCACCTCCCACTTTTGACATTCTTAACATCCAAACTTGGAAAGTTAAGATGTCCTTGTACCTCAAAGCCCTAGGTATTCATATTTATTTTGCCACTATTAAAGATTCATATTGTTTAAATGGCAAACATCTAGAGGCTAATGCAAAAGCCATCCATGCTCTAAAGTCAACCCTAAATGATGAATATTTATCTAGGGTTTCTATCTTTGATTCGGCTTTTGTAGTATGGAACACTTTAGTCTCCCTTGACGAACAAGAGCAATACTATGCGGGGAGCGACTCAGATGTTGGAAATGAGGCTTCCAACGTATGCGACATGGTCCAAGGAGATAACCCCCTTGAGGTAAACTCCGAATCCGAGCTAGATGAGGATGTTGATATGTCATATGATTAGCTTGCATCTTTTTGTCAACAATTCCTTGAAAAATATGACATGCTTAAAAAGGATAATAAGAAATTGAAAAAATAAATATGATTCCATTTTGTTAGAAAAATATTCATTTCAAAATAAACTTACATGTGTTTTAAAAGAAAATGATTTCTTGAAAAAGGAGAATATTTTCTTATCTTATAAATTAAATGATCTTTGTGAAGGAAATAATTCTTTAAAAAATAAAATTAGTTGGTGAAAAAACAAAAAGAAATTGCTTTGGAAGAAAATAATTCTTTGAAAAGAAAAATTGTTTCAAAAGAAAAGAAAAATGTTCCTAAAAAGAAAAAGATTGTTGATCATGCATTTCATGCTACTATCATTGATAAAAATGAGATAAAATTTTTGAAAAATAGAATAGATTACTTGGGCTCAACTTTGAGCAATTGTGAATTTAACCATAGTAGATTGAAAACTTTGTTTTCAAAGAAACAAGCTCCACATGTTCATGCACATCACCCACGACATACGTATGCACACTTTACACATCTTGATCACACTCATCCACATGTGCTTCCTAAAGTGTATAAGTGTGCACATTGCGGCCGCAAAGGCCATTTAGCAAAATTTTGTTATGATAGAGTAAATTCTATTAATTTTGCTAATAAAAATGTTTGGGTTCCGAACAAAACTAACCCCCGTGGACCCAAAAGAAAATGGGTATCAAAATCCCCACCTCTTGTGTTTGATGTAGGTGTGGGTTCTCACATGACGTGAGAGGGTTGGTGCCTTGGTGGTGGATGCATGGGCTCAATGGACACTACAATTGATGCATCGCTATCAAGAAAGTTTGGTGGATGGATCACCTTGTTTTGGAGACTTAGAGTATAGTTCTTTAGTTTGGTAACTATCTTTAAACTTCTAGTTTATTTACATGCTTTTAAAGTAATGATTTTTAGCGTGTTCATGTTTAGTGTTTATGCTTCATGAGGTGAATGCTTGTTTAGATGTAGTTTTCATCAAAACTTGTGTATATACTTGTGCAAGTAGTGAGGAACATTTGATTATTATGTGTTTGTACTTCATTGCCCATTTGTACTCACTACATGTATATGTACAACCTAGTTTTGATGATTTCCTCATTTACATTTCTTTTGCCTATCCTTGCGCATGGTTTGCTTCATGTATATGTAACTTTTGTTCAAAACTAATAAATATACATGTATACCATTGAGTCTCTTGCCTTCATGCAAACTATATCAGAAACTCCTTTTATGTTTGGGATATGTATGCATATTGTTAGCTTTAGATATATCATACATATGCCTTGAAGTCTTATTTTAAAAAAAAAAATGAATTTTCATGATTTTCACATGATTGATGTTTTGAGCCTTATTGACTATTTTCATGAATATGCTATTCACATGATGTTTGTACACTCACACTATTTTTTTGTTCATTCATGACTTTGTTTCATGAGCACTTTTATGAGCCTTATAGATTTGAGTGTCAACTCTTGTGTATTGATATTCTTCATGAGATATATATGATTTGCTTTCATATTTGAAGGATCTTTAACTACTTTTTCAAAAATTACTTTAACTAATTATTTGTTCTTCATTTGGTAGAGTTTTCTAATTTTACAAAATATTTTTCAAACTCTTGTTTTTGAAAACCCCTACCAACCCTTATAAGGGCGGTTGGACGGGCGATCTTATGCATCATTTTCATTGGTATTTCATAAAGGGGGAGAAAACTTCATGTTTTAGTTTTCAATCGATTATATTTTCAACTACTATATATAAAAAGAAGCTCTACCACCTATTTATAATAATGTGATGTGATTACGGAAAGTTAATATTATTTTCTTTTATTATCTACCTTTACTAACTTCTTCGTTGATGTTTGAGCGGAATAAACCCTAAGCTGCTAACATTATATGTCAATCATGTTTCATTGTTCTATTATTTATGTTAGTATAAATACCCACAGAAAAGTTTACCGAGTAATGTGGCGCCCTATATTTATTTCATTATTTATTGCTCTATTATTTATGTCTATATAAACACCCGCCGAAAGATTTACCTAGTAGAGTGGGTGCCTATATTATAACTCATAAATATATATATACTGTCATGCATTTATTTTATCATCAACGGATTTCTCTCTCTTCCAACGACTATAAATAGCTAGTTTTTGCTCTATAAATTGGTGAATCCTAAAACCTCTATAGCTCACTTCTCAATCTTTCTTCATCCTCAATTTCTTCATCGTCTCTACAAATTTTTCACTTAAAATTTTCACAAGATGCTTAGTTCATTTTTGAAGTTTATTATTATCCTTATCATCATCCTTTTTATTACTATTTTGTTAGAGATATTGAAATACACCTAGAGGGGGAGTGAATAG
Organism: Agave tequilana; assembly: GCA_038442645.1. Lineage (NCBI taxonomy): Eukaryota > Viridiplantae > Streptophyta > Magnoliopsida > Asparagales > Asparagaceae > Agave > Agave tequilana. The sequence goes on from JAVJIF010024257.1 coordinate 50,860, forward strand.
GTGTTATGCTAATTAAATGCACTTTTAAAAACTAGTTAAGATGTATGATGCAAGCGGTTACTCCAAATAAGAAATTGAAGCCAAATTCCCCATGAAAGGCTCTAGAACTTATCCTTTTTGATTCCTCTAGATTATGAGTTGAGGTGCTTAATTGCTTCGTTGTTGATATGAGTATAAACTGAAAATGCAAGAAGATGAAATGTGAGTAATATAGAAAAATAAGACAAGTAGTAGCACAAGTATAAGAATGTAAAACAATAAAAAGTAAGAAGAAATCAATCGCAAACACAAGAGAATTTGTTTTGAGGTTCAAGCACTGCTCTACGTCCCCGCCTTCACCACTATGAAGGATTTTCACTATATTCACAAAGGGAACTTCCACACAGGAACCTTACACCCAGGGAAATACAATTGGTCTACACAAGACCGGAGTACCTAACTCCAACAATACTATCCTCCATACAAGAGGATCCACAACTCAATGGAATACAAGTCACTTGGTGATCTAGGAAGACTACAAACACTCTCTTACAACTTCTTATAGAGTGGAGTATGATTTTTGGCTCAAGAAGTAAAGTGAGAGAAAAATTTCAGTAGTAAAGATTTAGAAGACTTGAAAACTAACTGAAAAATTTTGCAATAGAAGAACTTTGAAAATGGAAAGCAATGAAACACTTCTTCTCTTGAAAACACTTGAAATTTAGATATTTTTCTCTTATGGAAAACCAAAGACCCATGACCTCTATTTATAGGCAAAGGGTAAATACCATTCATAAGTGATATTAGGTCATTAGGAGTGAGTTTAACCACTTGGAAACAAGAAATAGCCATTGGAACCCATAAAAAACAAAACAGATCCAAAATAGAGCTGTTGATGCTAGTCTGGACAACTACCGATCGACCGGCCGGTCGACCGGTAAGCCACTTGGCAAAAATAGCCGTTGGCTTCGGTCGACCGCCTGGTCGATCGCAGGGCAATTTGAAAAGAGATTTTTGAACTGCTAGTCAACCGGACAGGTCGACCGGCCCGGTCGACCGACATAAACAAAGAGCAAGTGCCATGCAGTTAGTCGACCTACCAGTCGACCGGCACAAACAAAGAGCAAGTGCCATGCAGTCGGTCGACCGCAGGGGTTGACGGTCGACTAACCCAATCGATCGATAAACGTGCATAGCGCGCACGCCCACGGCCCAAAAGGCCCGGTCGACCGCCCGGTCGACCGTTTTGGCCTGAAACAGATACGGTCGACCGGCCGGTCGACCAGTATGGCCTGAAATATGATTTAAACAGATTTTTGAACTTGAAAATATTTTTTAGATATTTTTCATTAGTTTGAGGATTATGTAGCATAGTATAGGAGATAAAATACATGTTCTAAACTTGATATAAAAATTTGAAACATTATGAAACATGTATATTAGCCAAACATGCAACAAAATCAATGCTACCAAAAACTTGTATTTTTGAAAAGTGTATTTTTGTGTGTGTAGCTTCTTGAGCACATATATCATATCCTTACTCTTTAACATACTAAGATCTTACAAGGGTCTAGGTGACTACAAGATCTTCAATTTGGGCTTTTCCATATGCATCGTTGAGTTATTTGAATTCTTGATCCTGTATTTGAGTCATTTTGAGTCAACACCACATTCCTTTAGGGGAAGAAACATCTTGAATCTTAAGAAACCTGAAATAATCTTAAACACTTAAATTTGATTAGTACAAATAACTATATATGTTTTGTGATCATCAAAACTCTAAAACCGAGTGATTGTAACCTTGGGCCAACAAGTATGTCTCCAAGTGATTTTTAATTTTCCTTTGTACTCCACGTATTGTTCATTTTCCCTCTTTTGTTTACTGTTATTATGATTGAAATGTAAGTTTAATTACACTATTTTGTTCTAAAATAATAATATTGAGATTCTAATTATCTTTATTTTCTATTATAGTTATTACCATATCAAATCTTACAAAGCTTGAGTTCGTGGCACTTGAAATCACGAGAAAGAGTTATATGTCTTGGATCATTGATGCAGAAATACATCTTGAACCAATGGGTCTCACTGAGAAATTAAAGAGGGGAATACTACATCGAATGCTTTATCACAAGATAAAGCAAAAATGATAATTTTATTTGTAGACGTCATGATGAGTGCTTGAAATACGAATACCTCATAGTAAAAGTTCAAGTGTTTTGTGGAAGAATCTCAAATAAAGATATGATCACTAAAAGAAAGTTATACTTTCTGCCACCCGTAATGAATCGAATGCTTTGTGTTTTCAGAACTTCAAGAAAGTGAGTGATTACAACTCTACAATATTCAAAATAGTTTCGCAACTAAAATTCTGTGGGGTGAATATCACATATGATGACATGTTGGAGAAAACTTACTCTACTCATATAACCCTGCAACAATAATATTGGTTGGTTTCAAGAAGTATTCTGAACTAATTTTGCCTCTTCTTGTGACAGAGAAGAATAATGATTTTTTGATAAAAAAATCATCAGTCTCATCTTACTGGTTTAGCGATATTTTCAGAAGCAATTTACAAAAATTATGGACGAGGACTTAGTCATGATCGTGGTCGTGAAGTGGTCATGGTCGTGGATGTGGTCAAAGTGCCTATTACAATCCTTCACAAAACAACGTGATCTAAAAGAAGTATTATGTTGAAAGACATGATAAAAAAATGTTCGTGAAAATTCTCTTCAAAATCCTGATGATTCTTTTTATAAATATGATTCCAAAGGGCACTGTTCTCGAGTTTGTCGAACACCGGAGCACCTTTATAAGCTTTATAAGGTATCTTTGAAAGAGAAAGAAAAGAAAGTGAATTTCAATGAACATTATGATCCTATGAATGATTCAACTCATCTTGATGCTTTAAATTTTACTGATAATTTTGCTGACCCTTCAACTAATCGTGATCCTATAGATATTGGAGATAACTAGATAGGTGAATGTATTACTATGTTGTTATTTGTGTTTGTAGTGTTATGAATTATTTTTGAATGTAATATTTTATCTATAAATAATATGTTTGAAATTTTATTCTCATCAAATTATTTTTCTTTGCATGAAGCTTGATATGAATTATATTAATGATAGAGTCAAAATCAAATCTGAGGATATTTACATACCGGATAGTGGTACAACACACATTATTCTCAAAATAAAAGGTACTCGTTTGATTTAAAACCAACAAAAGCAATTATCAATATCATATCAAGTCCTGTAGAGTTATTGAAGAAACTAGTAAAGTCAGCTTCATATTACTAAATGGAACAAAGTTTTTCATAAATGATGCTTTGTTTTCACCAAAGTCTAAAAGGAATTTGTTGAATTTTAATGACATATATATTCATGAATATGATACTCAGTCTGCAACTGAAAGAAATATGAAGTATTTATATTTTACTATCTATACAATAGGAAAAAAAATGTATACAAGAAAAATTATCAAAGCTTTCTTCAGGATTACATTATACATATATAAATATGATTGAGTCACATTTGATAGTTAAAAAAGATCATCAGTTATTAAATTTGTGGCATGATCGTTTAGGTTATCTTGGTTCAATAATGATGCGAAGAATTATCAAAAATTCACATGGACATACATTAAAATGCCAGATGATCCTTCAAATCAGTAAAATTTCATATGAGGCTTGTTCTCTTAAGAAATTGATCTTGAGACCATCACCAATTAAAATTAAAATCAAATCACCTACATTTCTTTAACATATTCAAGGTGATATATGTGGGTCTATTCACCCACTGTGCAGATCATGTCGATATTTTATGATACTGATAAATGCCTCTAGCAGATGATCACACATTTGTCTATTATCTACTTGCAATATGGCATTTGCGAGATTTCTTGCTCAGAGAATAAGATTACGAGCATAATTTTCTGATTATATAAGATTTGATAATGCTAGTGAGTTTATGTCTCAAACTTTTAATGATTGTAGAATGTTAATTGAGATTACTGTTGAGCATGATGTTGCCCATGTACATACAACAAAATGGTTCAGCTAAAATGACTGACTAAGCGCCTCTAACTTATTGCTAGACCATTAATAATAAGAACAAAACTTCCTATTTCTGTGTGAGGTCATACAATTTATATGTTGTGACATTAATTCGCATCAGACCAAGTGCATATTATGAGTACTCCCTATTACAATTGGCACTTGGTCAAGAACCAAATATTTCCCCTTTAAGAATCTTTGATTATGCGGTATATGTACCAATTGCTCTACCACAACATACAAAGATGTGTTCTCTAAGGAGACTGAGAATATTGTTGACACCTATAAAAGATAAATTTCTAGATAGCTCTACAATTGGTCTGAACAACGTCTACCTTGTTGACACTTCTAAAGGACAAGTCAGAGACAAGCTGAGGATCAGTTCGATAGAGTAGTCTTTAGACCCTACTGATTCAACCAAGTGATCAGTAGGCCAAGCATTGTATTTGAACATTCCTAGGCATGCTTATAAGGCTAAGTTAGTTCATCACGTAGACTCACATGTAACGCCCCGCCCTGACGGATACGGAGATGCTAGTGCGACGTATATACGCGGATGAAAATATCCTCACATATATACGTTAAGCATCAGTACAGACCAGAATCAGAGTACAGAAGTACGTATTGTATATACATTCCAACATAATGAGTACAACTTACAAAGTTATCACAGTGCGTGATATAATATTACATGTATATTACATCACGGCCAGGTATAAAGTAAGATTTACAATATGTACAATACAAAAGATGCTCACGAGCTGAGTGGGAATCCCGCGAGCTAGTAGGAACAGTCAATAACAGAAAGAGCTGAGACTAGTCAGCCTGCTCCGAGAGGTAAGTTTGATCTTCGGTGGAGGGCTCCACTTCAATTTAAGCTTCAGAATCTAAATATGCAAGTCCAAGAGAGTCAGAAACTCCACAACGAGTGGCCAGATAAATGTCAAGTGGTGTGCAGAGATAAGTACATGTGTATCAGTAAATTCGAATAAAAAAGCATGCATCAGAAGCTGTATCGTGAATACAGAAATAATAAGAATGCTACGAAGGCATAAACTAATGAAAGCAATTAAGCATGAATAAATCATTTATTACCATTCTTAATATTTATTCTTATTACTCGTCCTACCCATATGTCTAGGTATGTGTAATAGCATCTCATCACATATACATCCACATTTGAGTAAATCGAGACTATTATTAGAAACCAATGGGGGTATCAACGAACAATGTTTACAGTGGGTTCCGTGCATACCGGGACCACGGCTCAAGTTGTTCCGTTGCTGGAGGACGGAACCTACTGGAGGTATTCAGGAGGGTCAATAGGATGCCCTTTCAGGATGGTACCAGGAAGATAGAGAGCCAGCACTTTCCTCGGTCACCTAGAGGCCCTCAGGTCGAACCAAAATATTTAGTTGTACAACATACCTAATACCACTGTAAACACGAACATATGTTGATATCCGTAAGTTCCCCCGACCCAATGTAAGTTATTCTTTTTATGATTTATTAGTTAATTATCAGATTATAGGAATGTGCAGGAGCATATTAGGAATATCAGCTATACATGAGTACTACAGGAGATTAGGTTAATATTTCTGTAAGTGATAATTATAAGTCAGGTATATCATGTTAGATGGCAGGTGATAGCAAGTAGGTGGCAGGTGATAACATGTCAGAGGTCAGGTTATGGCATGGAAAGCAATAACATATAGAACTGTTAATGCAGCTACCTAACAAGCAAAAGAACATTCAAGCGAAGTTAAGCAGTGCTGGAGATGCGAACAGCGAACAATGTTTAATCACTAAAGCGCTTGGCGGAGCTACCGGAACGACTCGACCTAAAATGCGAATCTAAAATCCAATAGAGTTTCGCCTAGGTGAGTCTAGTGATAAAGTGCTGAGCACTAAGCATGCCAAACTAGGCGGAGCATAAGAGACCTGACGGTCTAAACGCACTCCTCTTTCGAGAAAGTGGGAGAGAGCCCGAAAGCTAGAATATGCCCGGGTCTAAGCGCACTCTCGGTAGCCACCATGAAACCCATAAGGGTGCAAGGCCTAGACTAATTGGGTAGTTAGCCCAGAAGTGGGCAGAAACTCAGAGTCAATACAACGGTACCTGCACTGTTAGTACCACACATGCAAGAATATGATGCCATCTTCACTATTACAAACATTATAGTACACCAGTCCGATACAAGCCAAGACATGTCCATAGAATACAACACACCCACACCCGTACAATCACACCGGACTGATACAAAATACAACACAATATCAATTATAATACAAGTCCAATTTTGCGAGGAAAGCCATTCGCCTAAAATAATACAAATGCAACTGAAATGCCAGGAACCCGAAAAAGCTGCGCGTACGAACTCTGTTACGGGGAAAACACCGAAGTGAGAAGCAAATGGGCTTGGCCTTTGAGGTGGCCGGCGTAGGGTGGTGTGCCACTTGATGGGAGGCCAAGGAGGGGCGCAAGGTCCTAAGGAGATAAGGTGGCTGGCCTCAAGGAGGAGGAGGAGGGAGAGGAGAAGGTGGTGTTGGTGGTGAAAGCTGTAATCACCTAGAGGGGGGTGAATAAGTGACTAGCTAATCTAATGGTCAATTAATGCGGAATTAAAACTTATTAATGCAAACTAAAACTTCTTAAACTAAACACCAAGTACAACACAAGAGTGTAGCCGGATTCCCCGTGAAGGGCCCTAGACTAACTCCTCAAGATTCCTCTAAATAAGAGTTGAGGGCAAGTGTTAGCAAACAATCCCCAAGCATATAACAATATGAGCACAAATATATATCAAGTATATAAAGATGGAAGCAACATAAGCATGCAAGATATAAACAAGTAAGAGATAGAGAGAACAATCGCAAACACGGGAGATTTGTTTCGAGGTTCGAGCACACTTGCTCTACGTCCCGCCTTCAACACTATAAAGGATTTCCACTAAAATCGATCCCACCGGATCACTTGGTGCCGCAACACCTATAAGCTCTTTGGACTCTCTAGTCCCTTTCTTGTTCCTGCAAGAACACACCGCAAGCCCACTAGCTCGCCGAGGCCGCACCTCTACAAAGAGTTCACATAAGAACTTGAAACACCGCGAACCCGCAAGTCCGCTTCCTCAAAGTACAAAGTAGATCTTTGGTGATCACAACACTTTGATCACCTAAAATCCTCTCACAACAAAGATCCCTATAGGTAGATATAGTAATGGATAGCTCAAGTATCTGTGTGAGAAAACTAGGATGGAATGTGTGGAGGAAAACACAAGAAATAACTTTGAAAACACTCTTGATAAACTCTCCTTTTGAATGAAAGTATTAGGCTCTTAAACAAGTGGAGAAAACCTCTCTAAAGAGTAGGAAAAACTGGTGCTAAAACTCACTTAAAATCTTGTTAAAAACAGTCCAACAAACCCCCCTTTTATAGGCCAAAGAAAACTAGCCGTTGGGGTCTAGTCAGCAGCTTTGGACTGCTATCGGT